>OY754974.1:5445773-5748273 GCA_963576475.1 Molanna angustata | reverse complement strand
TGAGAAGAAGTCTTAAATGTATGTAAAACATCTGGCAGGTAAGTTCGTATTTTCAAATACCAGTTTTCATATTAAATGGCTATCTGTCTCACCTGTTTGTTCCCATTGAGAGAGTTTAGAAAATATGCAGCTTTCTTGACTGGAAATAAAGATATTTAATTCTCTCCCTCTTTCTCTTGTCCTGTACCTACTCTTTGACTTTTCTTTTTTAACTCTTCGGTTTTCCTACAGCTGACCACAGCGAGAAAATACAATCGCTTTGAATTCACCTCTCGTTTTGATGTATATTATTATTACTCGTTGAAATGTCGTACGAAATAATATTATTCAATCCTATGTATTTGAAATACGAGTTGGATTCTTTTATTTCTTTTTTTTGTACCTGTATATCTTTTGGTAGAATCTTCAAAGTTTTTTTAAAAAGGTATGTGATGATAGATAGCGCTTACTAAAATGCAATTAAATAGTTCATTTCCTCTTATGCATTATTGCATAATCGCATTTGTGCATCTGTACTTACAAACATACTAATGTATATCGTTTTCTTAAACCTCTTTTCAATAATGAAAAATTAAGTGATAATAGACGTAAAAAAACTTATTCAAACTATGTACATTCACTAAGAATCATTAGTTTTCATATCTAAACAAAAAAACTCCTAGAATGTCCAAGTTATATGTACATATTTTTGTATACAATTTTCAAAAGCATATAAATCTTGTATAAAATATAATTAATAAACAAACGCATTTTTTTATGAAAAATATCTAAAACATACAAATCTCAAATTATTGCGTCACAACAACACAACTTGGAAAAACAACACAAAAAATATTGTCCTGAATGGCATCTGCTAGGAAATAAAATAAATTCAAAAGTACCATGACATGAAAAAATAAGAATAGAAAACGTCTAAAAACGTCAAATAAGAATAGAAATGTTTGAGAAAACGTCTACAGTGAAATAGTCAAGAGACGTATGTAGGTATACTGCATTGCACATTATACTGTACCGTACATTTTTTTTTCGAATCCACATATAAAAGGGGTTAAAAAGTTGCTTATTTGGATACTTTTTTTATCTAAAAAATATTAAAAAATATATCCTATAGGTACTAGTTTTGCCCTCTACCAGATGTCAAAGTTTTCAAAATTTTCATTTTATTTTTTTTTTATTTTTCTGCCTCAAGTTTAATAATATGAAAATAACTATTTATGATCGTTGTGATACGTAGAATGCAGTCGTAATAATTAATATGTCATTTTTTTAAAGTAAAATACTGGTAACGGTGATAAAAAGCCGTAAAAAATCGAAATAAAGGCATTAGTACGTGTTGTAGTAGTCTGTCGCGCGCCAATCGTTGATTGAAAATGGAGTAAATGTTGATCAATTTCGGGAGACCTGTCAACCGCGCTGTAATAGTCAATTTTATCGGATGTATGTTGTTAATCAAAAAATTATCTACCCGTAATTAAACGTACATGATGTAATTTGGATAAATCAAGATATTTCAATCATCCAAAGTAATTCATATTTTCCAAAAGACATCCGACAAGCCCCAGCTTCAAGTATCAGTAGAGAGCCAAAAGTACTATTGAATCTGAAAATTTTAAATACAGTTTCAATCCGAATATTTATGTGCAATAAAATACTCCATATATGGACGGCTCAGTTTATGTAATACACATCTGTATCCACTTGAATCATTATACATTTCTCCTCATTCTGCAAACATGATAATACATTGACTTCTAATTCCCTCTCTCCATCCATCAACGTTAGAGAATAAATAATTAATAAGTAGGTATTATGAGAATAACTTCGTTTAAACACGTTTCAATAAATTTGATATATTTGTTGTGTGCCAAAGAACAAAGCACACGTTCAGTCACGTTGTCTGGCATCGCACATTGTTTGCTGAGCAAATCAAACCCCTTTCTTAAATCAACATTCCGTTCTACTTCATATATTTCAGTCTGCAAATATACACATGTTAAAAGTACATTTAATTTTAGGGACGAGCGTTACAATGAAACACCATAGCTAGTGATGACCGAGATCCGTCTTAGTTTTAGATCTTGGATTTTGTAAATTTCCAAATGTGTGGATGAAAAAAAAATATTGTGAAATTGTAAGAAGTATAAATTTAATTGTATTTTGTTCCTTTGTAACATTTATACTGTTGGAAATATATTATTCATTCATTCATTCATTCATTCATTCATTCATTCATTCATTCATTCATTCATTCATTCATTCATTCATTCATTCATTCATTCATTCATTCATTCATTCATTCATTCATTCATTCATTCATTCATTCATTCATTCATTCATTCATTCATTCATTCATTCATTCATTCATTCATTCATTCATTCATTCATTCATTCATTCATTCATTCATTCATTCATTCATTCATTCATTCATTCATTCATTCATTCATTCATTCATTCATTCATTCATTCATTCATTCATTCATTCATTCATTCATTCATTCATTCATTCATTCATTCATTCATTCATTCATTCATTCATTCATTCATTCATTCATTCATTCATTCATTCATTCATTCATTCATTCATTCATTCATTCATTCATTCATTCATTCATTCATTCATTCATTCATTCATTCATTCATTCATTCATTCATTCATTCATTCATTACTACAATAAAAGCACGATATACTCTGTTTTGAACAATAATGTAACCATATTAAGATAAACTATTCGTATTGTATGCACAATAGGTACCAACTGTCTATGTATTTGGTCTGTTTTGGACAATAATGCAACCGTATTAAGCTAGACTATTCGTATTGTATGCACAATAGGTACCAACTATCTATGTATTTGGTCTGTTTTGGACAATAATGCAACCGTATTAAGCTAGACTATTCGTATTGTATGCACAATAGGTACCAACTATCTATGTATTTGGTCTGTTTTGGACAATAATGCAACCGTATTAAGCTAGACTATTCGTATTGTATGCACAATAGGTATTTTTTAATATCCAAATTAACAATTTCCTTTGAAAAAATTCCCAAGCAATTTAAAAAAAAAAGTTACACACCTACGTTTTCAATTTCTTGGAAAAAAAGGTTCCTTTGTACATTTGTTGGATAAAAATTTTAACGAGATATTTTAGGGTAAAAAAATATCTCAAATGAACTTTTTCTTCTTCTCAGAAAGACTTCAAAGTCTGACAAAAATAACTTTGTAAATGTTGTTTTTCTCCAATGCCAAAAAAATAAATATGGCACAATTAAAATAATATGTAGCTTCTGATCCATATATTATTTATGGGTAATGAAGCATTGTGCTTTATTTGTTGTATGATGAATAGGAATTCGCACGAGTGCTCATATAAACGTACACCAATCAAAGCTATAAAGGAATTTTGTTTGTGTTTTGACAAGAAACAAATCGTAACGAAAAAAATTAAGATTTTTTTTGTCGTAAAAATAGTAAAATAAAGATTTTTATTCATATTCAATGATAAATATTAAATGCAAAACGATCGTATTCTCATAATTTACACGTATATATCCACTAGCCTCAGTCTTGTAGAGTATTATTATGATGATGTACCTTGCACGAAACGTGTAATTAATCAAACAAATTTAAATTAATTATCTACGAAGTTTTTATTTTGTAGAATTCCATTTTAAATTATGTCTATAAGTAAAAGTAAACCGATAATCATAGCCAATATAGGCCTTTCGCACATAATAAAATTCATGTAGAATCAAAAAGTGGTTTACTTTTAATTATAGACATCAAATAAATTTCAATAGAACAAATACCATGCATATTTTTATATTTGTAACATGGAGTTCTATCAAGAATTGTCGATCGACAAACTAAAATTAGTTAAATCAATACATTGAGTAGTCTATTAGGAAATATTTCAAGTATGTACCTACTTAGTTATTTGAAATAGTGATAAAAAATAAGGCTTTTTGGTGAACTACGACGATAAGCTCTTGTCAGAGGAAAAAAAGATGCTTTTGAAATGTGGTGTTGCAAACGAACGCTTCGTATTCTGTGAACAGCAAAATCAAGGTTAAAAGCCATACTGTCAAACCAGCTGTCGGAAGAGTCTGAAATTTTTCTGAAAGTTAGTGGTATTTGGTAAATTGAAAGCACAGCGACCTAACGAGCGATCCCCTTTTTTTGAAGCGACAAGTAAAGAACAAACAGCCTCGCCCTTAAGAAAGGCAGAGTTTTGTCTGGGAGGCAACGCTGGCTTTCCAACATGGACATGACCTTCAAAAATGAAGAGAACGATCGGGCATATGGTGCATTCATAATACTCACCAGGTCTACCAAGAGTATTTACTTGCTTTTACTTTATTCAGCCGTCTTTGTCCACTGCAGGATATAGGCCTCCCTCATTTATCTCCAGGTTTTTCTGCCCTGTGCCTTCTGCATCCGGTCACCAGCAACCCTCTTCATATATGATATATCATTGGACCATCGCATAGGTGATCCTCCTCTGCATCTTAGTACTTCGCGGGCGGGACCATTTCAGGTTTGTCACTATTTCAACTATGTCAGTAACTCCTGATCTACGTATTTCTGAATTTCTCACTCTATCTGAGAGTCTGAGATTTACCATGGCTCTTTCGTGTTTTCGCTGTGCCACTCTTGGTTTTCTGACGGTCGATTTCCTAATCGTTTACCACGAGTATATAAAAATAAAAACCAGAGTTTATCCAAATAAAGAACCAATTTCATCGTCTCTCTAGGCATAGTGATTTGTTGTAATCTTACGTCAATGTCCGTCTTGCGAGGTAGATTGTCAGCTGCCCTTTCATGTCTTCAAAGATCGTCCTGGAGGTCTGTTTTCCTGAGAGACATTGTTCCTGGCTGCTTTGGCTGTTGGAATTAAACTAGTTGCATGTAACACATGAGATCCAACTGTCGATAGCGATAGTATGTATAGTTGAAGAATAAGAATCAAACTATAAACCCATAAATCCAAATTATTGAAAATTTTAACACATGTTGGTATGTATGTCAAGATAGGACAGTATGGAGGTCAGTCCTGTTTTCCTACCCGAAATATGAAAACAGCATGATGGTTCTGTATGTATGTTTGGAGATTAAGTACCTATCAAACTATTAAGTCTTCTTATATATTGTGTATAGGCGACTGCCCTACAAATTGTATGAAGCAATGTCGTCACTACATTCAATTTTTATAAAAATTGTTAAAAAAAGTTTGAGATGTGCTGATACCATGCTGATATTTTTTATAGAAAATTAAATGGGGTCTTTCGGCTTTTTTCGATATTTTTAAAAAAAATGAAAATATAGGCAGTTTGACTCATAAATTTATCATAAAAAAAATATTTTTCTGAATAAAAAATGTTTGAGAAACTCTGGAATTTTTTTGAATAAACTAATTTGAGATTTTGTATTTTTCTATGGTTATACCAATTTTCAATGTTTAAGCTTTTATGGTTTCTGAGATATATGGAAAAATAAATTAAAAATTCAAAAATTGATAACCCCTGACTGAAACAAAAATTCAAAATTCTGAGTATAAAAGTTTTGTAGGCCTATAACTGTCTATATATTCTTAAATTTTGGGCTCTGTAAATTGAGCGGATCAAAAGTTATAAGGGGGACACACACACACACACACACACACAGACACACACACAGACACACACACACACACAGACACACGAAATGTTCTACTCCGAATTCTGAGTAAATCCGTGTATGGAACATATATGCTGCGAAGCCTCTAAGTTGGTGTTTTTTGACTTCAAAGTTGGAAAAGCCGTGAAAAAAGTAGACCTCTCCATACAATTCTCGCGTATTCTGGCTTGATACATTGTCGATATGTTAAGAGAACAAAGTTATCCTGAACGTTCATGGATCTAACCCTACCAGCACTAACATTAATAATGGGTTTTTAAATTTACATGTATATGTTTCTATCTAGTTTATCGCGATGCAGGTAGGTATGTGTAATGTATATATGTAGTGTATAGGGCGACGTGTGTCCTAGTTAATGGGAAATTGTGTTTTAATAACCCATTTGTATTCTACTTATTGATTTGGGCAGAGAGTTATCACGTTAGGGGTCAGTATTCTGTACACGTACAATTTTATTACTGCACCCACAAACATAGGTAACGTTCCTAGGTACTTCTATTGCTATATTCCTAGTACCACCACGAGATACCGACTTACCGACGTGAACACACTATATCTTACCAAAGAACTATGCGCTGACTTTCAATTTATTTAGACAAATCCAGATAATCTAAAAAATATTTAAAAAAATAATATATAATATTATTAAATAAGATGACATTCAAATTCAGTGGCTTCGTATATATTATTCAAAGACACGGTGTGTTGCAGGAGTATGCGTTTTTATTTTTTATTTTTATTTATTTTATTTATTGAAAATAACAAAGACAAATACACAATACAACAATATATACAATTTTTAAAAAGATACATTATAATTTTGTTTTTTTTATGACTCAACTTCAAAAAGAGTTTTCTCGTGCTTTGAAGTGAGTCACATTTCACAAACCTTCAAACTATCTAATCTACTTATATACATACATCTTAATCTAGGCACTAATCTATTTACAATAACATACATATTTAGAAACAAACATACATAATATTATTTATAAAGAGAGATGAAAAAAATACAAAATTGGTCTGTAGAATAAATAAAAATACACAAATTGAAAATAAACAATACACAATGAATACACAAGAAAAATGTTACTTCAAAAAGTCTTTCAGCAATACCAAGAACCCACGAAAATTATTTTGCTCCACTATTCTCATATCCACTGGTAAATCATTAAACCACTTCACCCCATAATATGAATAATGATTTTGGCCAAAAGATGTATTTTTCTTTGGGATCTTTATCATTCCACTTGTGCGAGGACCAATTCTTAGATTGTCTATAGGGTGAATTTGGTGAGTGAAATATTCTTTACATATTTGTTTAATTGCATTTATTTTATATAACACATTTAATTTTTTAACTTTAAATTGAGGAAATAACTCTTCAGTGGGAAAATCGCTTGGCTTTACTAAAATAATTTTAATAATCTTTCTTTGTATGGTATATAATAGATTCAAGTGAGCAGGATACGACCCTCCACATCCAATTATTCCATATTGCATCACAGACTGAGCCAATGCATAATATGTCATTCTAAGCATTTCAATATCCAGAAAATTTCTTATACGGTAAAAAACATAAAATATTTTATGCAATCTTTCTCCTGTCTTACATATATGGTCCTTCCATTTCATTTCAGATTCAATTATGACATTTTTTCTCATTATTATTTGGTTAATTTATAAACTAATTAATTAGGTTTTTTTAATATGTAATAATAAAAAATTATCTAAATTCTAATATTTTTACAGTTGCATATTCGAAAATATTAGATTTTTTTCCCTGTCGGGAGTCAATGGTGTTTTATGGCTAGTAAAAAATGACTAGCAGAGGAGAAATTTATTTAATTTATTTCTCACGCAAATATTGCTTCTCTGAGCTGGAAACACTGGTTATTAGGAAGAAATTGCCATACGGCAATAAACTTGCCACTTGCGCAGGGTGCAGGGAAGTGTTCATTATTTATTATTTATTAATAAGGACTGTAAATTCCATTGTTTACAAACCAATCTATCAATACTTCATAGATTTACTTCATAGATGCGATGATCATTTTTCAGCCTATTTTCAAACGAACAGATTTTCACAACAATATATATATAGAAATTTAAACTAGTTGCATGTAACACATGAGATCCAACTGCCGATGGCGATAGTATGTACAAATTGTATGAAACGATGTCGTCACTAAATTCAATTTGTATAAAAATTTTGTGATGTACTTCTACAATGTTCAATTTTTCTATAGAAAATTAAATAAATTAGTTGGGGAGTTTCAGCCTTTTTCGATATTTTTTTGTCCACCTCGAATCCACCTTAGTTTTGATATTTTCATACTTTGTCTCATAAAAAGGGCATTTGATGCTATATTATATATGAGTTCAAAATAAAAGAAAGATTAGATTTAACTTTTTGATCGTCAGTTCTTGATGGAATTCCATTTAAATTAATTTATATTTTTAATAAACAAAAATTCAAAAACTTGTTTAGAATCAATTCCACTATTTATTTAAGGACTACAACCTACAACCGGTTTCGTGTTAAGCACATTTTCAACTACTTGAAAATGTGCTTAGCACGAAACCGGTTGTAGGTTGTAGTCCTTAAATAAATAGTGGAATTGATTCTTAACGAGTTTTTTTTTTATTTATTAAAAATATAAATTAATTTAAAAAGAAATATTGTCTACAGAATGCAGTCGCCGGGTATTGAGCTTCTTTGGTCACATCACCAGGAAAGAGCCAGGTAACCTGGAAAAAATATTATCACTAGAAGTGTATCAGGTAAAAGAAGTAGAGACAGATCTCCTGCGCGATGGTGTGACCAAATTAAGAAGATGACTGGGAACGACCTTTATTCGGCGGTGCGAGCTGCGGAGGGTAGAGAGGACTGGAGGCGACTAGTTCTGTCTATTAGCGGCCCCATAGATCACGACCCTCAGCATTGAGGAAACGAAGAAGAAGATGCTTTATATGAAAAAAATCGGTCGAGATAGAATTTTTATCCTGACTCATTGAATTGCTAGTAAAACACACTACTGCTCTACCACTAACATATCAAAACTGATAAGATTTTTATAAATCTATATCAAAATTTTGAATTATTCAATGCCGTTTTTGAAATTAGAGTTACTTATTTCGCAATAAATTCGGCGCAGGTTGCCAAAACGGTAAGTATCACGGGTGGGGGGGGTCTGGTAGGGGGTTGAATCCAGCTACCAGCAACCACTGGCGTGCGAAACATAACCGTTTCCGTGTAGACGGACAGGGAATGGGAAAATCCAATTTTAAATAACACCAACCCTAAACATATTATATTACTTTGGTACTACACCACGTTCCACTGCCATACACCATACACACCTGGCCAATCTAATATGGACTTGTTTAATTACATACACCATATTATTATGTCTATACAGAATTGCAATGTTGGCTGTTTGTATTTTGTATTCGGAGAACTTTATTAACGGGTACTTGGTCCTACCGCCGTCTGGACAACTTTAATGTTTTGTTTGAACATTGATTGAAAATAATATTTTAATGGGGAAAATAATATCGTTAAAGTGATATTACTATCATCAAGGGTAAACAAATGAGTTTTCGTGTATATAATATGTTCATTTGGTATTAAGTTACATTTAACTAGTTTATACATAGTTCGCTCTAAAACAAGATTATTATAAAATAATTATATATAATTTGTAGACAAGGTGACTTTTAGTTATAGGTATAATGAAGAGTATTATTTCCAAAATAATACTCTTCATTATATAACTAAACTATTTAGACTATTTAGACTATATATAACTATTTAGATGGGTCGGTGGCAGAGCGGTTAGCGCGCTGGGCTAGTAATCCAGTGGTCGCGAGTTCGAATCCTGCCTCGACCGATTTCGTTCACCTAAGCACAAGCATTTATTTGCTTATTTTAGGGAACGTAAGAAGATGTATATGTACTTGTTTAACAAGGACATATGTATTCATTTAAAAAAAAAAAGAAAAAAAAAAGCAATGTTAAATGAAAGTCAGAAATATTTCGTTAATACCTATACAGAATTGAGTTTACAAATAGAGAAGTATTGTTTATTTCATACATGAAATCTAAAATATTTATTTACATAAACATTGTTACAAGCAAGTAAACTAGTCAAAAATGAACATATTGATTTATTTATTTATTTATTTAGGGACAAATACAGTCTTAAAATACTAAAATAGAATAATACACTATAAAATAATAACAAACAGACCAATTACATATGTCCACAGATATTAAATATGAAACATTTTAAACATCATAAATTTAGATATAACTAAGATTTACTGTATGTTTGCCTGTGACGGGAAAGGAAGGGAAGAGAAAAAAAAAGGATGGGAAGAGGATTATGACAGTTAAATTGTTATATTTTTGTTACAAACAACAACAAAAAATGTAAATAAAAGTACCTATACAAAAGATAATATTAGAAAAAAACACAAATAAATGGACAAAATAAAAAAAAATTAAACATACGAGTTTATGCTATGCACTTATAGAGAGAATTTTTGTATGCGTTATTACTAGCGGTGAATATAATATCAGAATGTGTGATACTGGCCGAGAAGTTGACATTATAGAAGTTACAATCCCTTTTGATGAACTCATTTTGATTAGAATTAGTGTTACATCGAGGAACGTAAAACAAGAAGTTCAATCTGCCATTTCGCAACGGCGCATGAAAATTAATTTTATTTAATAAATCAGGACAGTCAACTTTTGAATTAATAATTTTAAAGAGAAACATTTGATCCGCAACTTCTCTCCTGTGTACGTTTTTTTTTTCATTCGGAAATGTTTCTCAATTTCATCATAAGAACTGTATATGTTATATGATTTGAAATTTAAGAATTTTAGAAATCATTTTTGGACTCTTTCTAGTCGATCAACATATTTATGTATTGTAGCGTGGGTTCCAAATCTGTGAACAATACTCTAAATGTGGACGAACATAACTATTGTAAAGGAGCAAGAAAGTTCTGAAGTTGGTGAAAAATTTACATGTTCTCAGAACAAAACCCAGGCTCTTTGTTGCCTTAGTGACTGTGCTATTAATATGAGCCTCAAAAGTAAGTTTTTAGTCCAGAATAACTCCAAGATCACATACACAGTATTTGTTTGATAATAGCGACCCAGAAATATTATAATCATGCATTAATTTATTACGGTTACGAGTAAAGGGGACTTTGTAACATTTAGATATATTTATAAAGAGTTTATTTTCATGGCAGTATTGGGACAATGAACTTATAATTATAACGCGGTTCAGGGGTGACATCTGTGCGAAAGCATTGTCACCTTATACATAAGGACTATTGCTTTCATTGTTTACTAACCAATTTCTTAATAAATGGTGTTACAAAAAGGTTAATTCATCACATCATAGTTGGCCATGGTTTTTTTTCAGCTTATTTACAAACAAACAGAAGCGCATAAAGTGATCACTTAGACAATCCGATGACAGTTCGCAAACCCTGTGGGTGCCTTGAGTTCCTGTTTCTCTAATAATATTCCAACTACTTCTCTATTAATCTGCTTAAAATTTGTCATAACATGCCTACATGTTTAGTAATCCAACTGTCGCATGTCGATTCGTTCATGAGAATTCAATTCTCTGAATGAATCGACAGTATTAAGTCAAGATGCGTGTACGAAGGAACATTTTGTATGGCGTAGTGGACTTTTGGCATGCTAATAACACCATCTATAGGCCTCGCAGCATATATGTTCCCACACATGGATTTACTCAGAATTCGGAGAAGAACATTTTATGTGAGTTTTGTGTCTGTCCATTCGTCCCTTATAACTTTTGATCCGCTGGATTCACAAATCCTAAAATTTCAGAAACTAGAGAATTTAATTTTCTAAAAAAAAAGTATTTATTATAGTAATACCTATATCTCAAACTTTTATTAACAAAGTTTGTACAAATTAATATTAGTGACGACATCGCTTCATACAATTTGTATGGAATACACAATATCCAACTTCAACTATACATACCTATTATCACTATCGACAGTTGGATCTCATGTATTACATGCAACTAGTTTATGTAAAAAAAAAAATTTAGTTGTTAATCTTATCAGTGTATTTAATTGTTTTGTGGTTAGACACAAAACAATTAAATATAACAGGATTTCAAAAATCTCATTAAAACAATATTTTTTTCGCAAACATTATATGGTAATAAAATTATGTTTTGTGTAGACATAGCAATTCTGTGAATATAATAATATATCTTTCAAAGCATCAGGAAAAACTTTTCCTGCACAAAATTCTCTCGGACAGTACATAAGTTCCCTCTCAAGTGAAGTTTTGTTTGAATCCGGGCTGTTTCAAAAACTGGGAATTAAATTTACTTTCCTCTTCAACATTTCGAAATCCTTATTTACTCCGCATGGGTCACTTACCGAATAAATGCACTCAACAATTTTTTCTACTCGAGGTGTACTTAAAGCAATGTAAATATTTGAAACTAAATATGATGATGAAACCGCTATAATTCGTTTTCAGGCAGTTTTAACAATATTGGATTAACTTCAATTTTTACGGCATGTATAATTAGACTTTGATTTAATAAAACTCTAAAAATAGACACGCCTTCGTAGCTTAAAATGAAATCCTAGTAGGACAAAGTTTGTGTGGAAGACCACCAAAATATGGAAGTATAATTAGTTGGTCATCCACATCCCAGGAGTGAGCCAATGAAAATAAATCGTGGATCAACTACAAGAGGAAGAAGAAGGAAGTCTGATTTATGTAACACAAATATTTGCGCAACGTTCATCGATTGCCTAATCAATCCAAATTTGAAACATGTATGTACTGATGTTCGGTATTCTCATATAATGTACTCGAAAATAAATTGTCTTAAGGGGGAAACTGCAGCCAACGTACCTATTTTTTCAATTTGAATTTGCGTCATTACTACAAAACGAATCATTTTGAAAAAAATAACTTATTTTGGATATTAATAAATAAAAATATACCTTATTTTTTAATTATGTTCTGTATATATTCTTGTAGGAAAATAATAAGCATACCCCAATTTTCGACATTTATATTAAATTTCTAAAAAACTATAAGGTATAGAGCATTATATTTTTTTATAAATCAAAGAAGATCAAAATATCTGGAAAAATACGATGTAACGTTAAGTTAATAAACCAAAAAAACTTATATTTCGCAATGGCGCTGAATGGAAAATTAATGTTTTTTTAGGTTTATTTTCTAAACCTGATGCATTAATGCAACGTCACATCGTATTTTTCTAGATATTTTTGTCTTCTTTAATTTAAAAAAAAAATTGTTGAACTACGCCTAATATTTTATTAAAAATATAAGATAAACGTTGAAAATCGGGGTATGCCATTATTTTTCTACAAGAATTTATACAGAACATTATCAAAAAGTAAAGATACATTTTTCTTTGTGAATACCTAAACTATCTAAATTATTTTTTTCAAAAAGATTTGATAAGAAATAATGATGGTATATCAAATTGAAAAATAGGTACGTTGGCAGCAGTCCCCCCCTTAATGCCATTTTTTCGTATATTTTTTTAAACTCCCTACATGGGCTTTTACATATTTATAATAATAAAATTAGTAGGTACATAGATTGATGATCCCCGAAGTAAAATATATACATTCTCCATCATCTCCTTCCAAGCCACTCTATTTTGTGCTCTCAGCATCCAGTTAACACCAGCATGACGGCTGATGTCATCCCTCCATCTCATTGGCTGTCTCCCAACACCTCTAGTTGTCATTCACGGTTTCCAAGCTAACATTATTCTTGGAAATTTGTCGGTGTAGTGAACGCCATCAACAATTTTTGTTCTTTGCCTGATGACATCATTTTGCACCTTGTCTCTCAGACTTATCTCAGCATAGCTCTTTTCGTCGATCTTTGGATGAGCCTTTGTTTTTCGGCACTTTTCTACGTTATTGTCACAGTCCCCAAGCCATAAGATCCTACTGGCAGTACCCAGGTATAAGATGCCTTCCGTTTCAGGTTTATGGGAATTTGTCAATCTTTAAGAATGTGGGTTAATTTCCCAAAAGCAGCCTAACTTACTTAGTCCAGTTAGTCTTTTTATCTCATCCATTTGGTTTACTAGGCCTATTTATATTATCTGTCTCAAGTTACCATACTTTTGAACATTTTCAATCATGATCCCATCCACCATGATCTGAGATCCTTTTGTGCCCATCACTTTTTTCTTTGCCATGTTCATGTTCAGCCCAACAGCCTTGGATGCCTTATTTATTTCTTCTAGCATTTCATATAGTTCTTTAAGGTCATATCATTAGCACACCGCAAGTGGCATAGATATCTGCCATCAATGCATAATATGCCCCTTGGATTCCCAATTCAGACTTTTAAAAGCGTATTATAAATATTATAAAGCGTATTATAAGCGTATTATCGCGAACTTACTCAGTACACAACGAAATAATCTCCCTAACCACCACTTCCTAATACTAGGTGACTTTAACTTATCTTCTATCAAGTGGGTACATGAAAATGAGGCTAACTTCTTGTCTCCATATGATGTTCCTGATGTCACAAGCTCATATCTTATTGACTGTCTTAATTTATCCGCTTTGCACCAATTTAACCACATTTTGAATCACAACAATCGTATACTTGACCTAGTTATTTGTGATATTAATCTCGAAATACACCGCTGTGGTTCTCCTTTAGTAATTGAAGACTCACATCATCCTTCCCTTGAAATACAAATGCGCAATGTCACCACACCATCGATCTCAGAGGTCCCTCGCCAGCATTTTGCATACAACAAAGCCAATTATCATGCAATCAACGAACATCTCAAAAACATCAATTGGGACGCACTTCATTATGGTACAATAAACGAAGCTACAGATCTTTTATACACAGAATTACGTAATACTATAGGAACTCATGTACCGCATTACACTCTCAAAACTTCCAAATACCCACGCTGGTTTTCACCAGCGCTGATTAATGTTATTAAAGAAAAACACAAATACCATCAACTGTGGAAAACTCGTGGAAGCCCAACGGCCTATCACGCATTCTCACTTTTAAGAGCACGACAAAAAAATATCCAAAAACAGTGTTACCTTACATTTGTTCAAAGATCCGAAGATAGTATAATGGTTAACCCCAAAACTTTTTGGTCTTTTGTTAAACAAAAACAAAACAAACACTCAATGCCCCAAAAAATGGAATATGGGGGAAATGTATTTGACAACACTCACGACATATGTTCAGGGTTTTCCAATTTTTTTCAATCAGTATTCGTGAAACCCAATCTTAACACAATACACTCTGAAACACCCACAAACGTTGCTCATGACCACATAATACAACATACATACAATATTGATACAAATACTGACACAGTACTTAAATATCTCTTACAGGTTAACAAAAACAAGGGCGCGGGAAGTGACGACATATCTCCTATATTTGTTTCTCACTGTGCAACAGGTCTTGTTTATCCACTCTCAATACTTCTCACTCGATCAATAAAAGAAGGAACTTTCCCCGATAAGTGGAAAGAAGCACTAATTGTCCCTATTCACAAAAGCGGCCTCAAAAATAATATAGAAAATTACCGACCAATCTCAATTCTATCTGTATTCAGTAAGTTATTTGAAAAAATAGTATACGACCAAATTTACAACACGATTACTCATTCCATAACAGAATTTCAGCACGGTTTTATGCGAAAACGATCAGTATTTAGTAACTTAAGTCATTTTGTAGATTTTCTATCTAATCAAATGGATAAAAGAAAGCAAGTTGACGTAGTTTATACGGACTATTCCAAAGCCTTTGATCGAGTCGACCATAAGATACTACTTAAGAAACTTAACCGTATTGGTATTAGCGGAGATCTATTTCGATGGTTCACTTCATATATAAACAGACGATGTCAGGCGGTGGCGGTGGGAGGTTTCCGTTCTAATTTTATAGAAATACCTTCTGGGGTTCCTCAAGGCTCCCATTTGGGCCCACTACTCTTTAACGTATACATTTTTGATATTGTACACTGTTTCCTTCATGCTTACTTTCTTTTATATGCCGATGACATGAAAATATTTCTAACAATCGAAAATATCAATATGTGCAGACTCTTACAGGATGACCTAAATAGACTACATGACTACTGCGTGACAAATAAACTTCTTTTAAATACCTCTAAATGCACACAAATATCGTTTACGAGAAACAAAAACCCAATATATTTCAACCATACGATAGATAATAAACATATTCCAACATCAGACACTATACGAGACCTACGCATAACATTAGATAGACAACTCACATATAATGACCATATATCCAAGATCGTCGATAAGGCAACCAAAACCCAATATATTTCAACTATACGATAGATAATAAACATATTCCAACATCAGACACTATACGAGACCTAGGCATAACATTAGATAGACAACTCACATATAATGACCATTTATCCAAGATCGTCGATAAGGCAACCAAAAACCTAGGTTTTATTATGAGACTATCAAAATCATTTACCAATATTGATACTATAAAATGTCTCTATTATGCATATGTACGTAGTGTGTTGGAATTTGCTTCCCCTATATGGTCTCCATTTTTCAAAATACATAAAAACCGCATCGAAAGGGTTCAACGGAATTTCATAAAATACCTCAATTATAGATCGCGAACATATCCCCCTAACTACGCTGAGTCACTACTCCTGTTTAAAATGGAAAGTTTAGAGAACAGAAGAATTATATCCGACATGTCGTTGCTTCATAATATATTACACAACAAAATAGACTCACCTTACATTCTTTCTTCAATCGCCTTACACGTACCATCACGATCCACCCGCTCAACAAACACATTTCATATAAAAAATATTAACACGACATACGCTAAAGACTCTGTTTTAAACAGGACACTATCTACATATAATAAAAAATTTGATAATATTGACGTGTTTCACATTAAATACGAACCATATCTAAGTATAATCAAACAGATCCTCAGTTCAGGTAACGATAATTCCTGAAATGAATTTTAACTTCATCTTAACATAGACATTTTTTTTTTCTCTTCCGTTTATTTTATATTTGATAAATTCATGACGTAAGTCTTGAGAGATTGTGCGTCTCGATTTTTCTATTGATTTTTCAACAAATTTTTTCACACAATGTTTTAAGATTTCTTCCCTATATCATTAATGTATTTATTTTTTCTTTTTCAAATTATTGTGAATAAATTCATTGTTACTGTTACTTCTGTCATCATAGTTCGATTTGTTTTATTTGTTAATATTTTTTTTTCTCTACCAAGCTTTTAAAATTGTAATATCCCACGAGTAAATTCATAATTGGAATGTATTTATATTTAAAATATTATGTAAACAATGTAATGTAAAACATTCTGTGAATTTTCCAACCAATAAAAATAAATAAAATAAAATAAAAAATTATAATGCCAGTGCTAAGAGATTTGGTGATGTTTTTTCTCCCTGCCGAATTCCTTTTTTGATTTGTATTTTGTCTGTTGTCCAATCTTCATTTAATTTCACTTGGATAGTACCGTTCTTGTAGAGTTTCAATGAGGGTGGGATATCTATAATCTATGCGAACTTGATCCATCGCTGATATTATAGCCCATGTTTCATACATGGATTTACTCAGAATTCGGAGTAGAACATTTTTTGTGTTTTGTGTGTGTGTTGTGTGTGCGTGTGTGTGTGTGTGTGTGTGTGTGTGTGTGTGTGTGTGTGTGTGTGTGTGTGTGTGTGTGTGTGTGTGTGTGTGTCTGTATGTGTGTCCCCTTTATAATTTTTGATCCGCTCAATTTACAGAACCCAAATTTTCAGAATATATAGACAGTTATAGGCCTACAAAACTTTTATACTCAGAACTGTGAATTTTTGTTTCAGTCAGGGGTTATCAACTTTTGAAATTTTGATTTATTTTTCCATATATCTCAAAAACCGTAAAAGCTAGAACGCTGAAAATTGGTATAATAGACAAATACAAAATCTCAAAATGATTTTTTTAAAAAACATTTTTTATTAAGATAAATATTTTTTTATGATAAATTTATTAGTTTAACTGCCTATATTTCCATTTTTTTTTTTAAATATCGAAAAAAGCCGAAACACCCCAAATAGATAATTTAATTTTCTATAAAAAATATGAACATTGTATTAGCACATCTCAATTTTTTTTTAAAAGTTTTATAAAAATTGAATTTAGTGACGACATTGCTTCATACAATTTGTATGGCAGTAGCCTACACACAATATCTAAGAAGACTTAATAGTTTGATACTAATCTCCAAACATACATACATACCATCATGCTGTTTTCATATTCTGGGTAGGATCAAAGGACTGACCTCCATACTATCCTATCTTGACATACAAACCTAGGTACATGTGTTGTATAGAATATCAAATATCTTAAAATCTAAAGTAATAAAGCAATCAAAATGTTAGTGTATGTGTGTGTGTGTGTATGTGTGTGTGTGTGTGTTTGTCTCACGCCTTCTGAAAAACCAAGAGCATCTAAAAATCTAATTTATGTGCGAACGTGTACCTGTATACCTGATGCAGTGTCACGCTAAAAATAATGCGATAAAAATGCTGAATTTTAAAAATATTTCAATAATTATTTTTTTCATACAAAATTTTCCAAGTCGTATCTGTCAAAAAAGTGTACATTTTGCACGCATATATCTGTTAGTTTAAAAGTTAGAAGTACGTATTTACACGAAAAAAATTTACTTTCAAGTATAACTTAGCGTTTAAGTGAAAAACATGGTGAATATTTTGTATAATTATAATGTTTAACTTATTTTTAAAGTAAGCGTTTTGCCATTTTAATATCTTTTCATACAATATTTCATTTTCCTACCGAATGAATATGTTCTTGAAAATAATAAACCTTTGAAATAAATATAAATATGAAATAATAAAATGAAACACAAGACATTACAGCAAGTTTTAAGACGTATATTGTAAAAGTCTGTTAATTATTAGTAAAGATATGGGCATAATAAAATTGCATAATTTGTATATAATATTTGATATTTCGGACAATTTTCATTTTTATGGCATCGAACAAACCAATGTAGGTACCTACATATTCAAAAAATGTATCCGAACCATTCGATATTACTTACGTGTTCGAATCGTTTCCATGGCTACAGAAAGAATGTGATATTCAAATAAAATTTGTTAGGAATCGAATTTATTTAGAAGGTTGTTGTAGGTAGGTACCTACCTAATACTATTTACTTACAAATCAACAATAATATACCTATACTGATTTCCTATAGGAAAATTATTTTATTTATTTATTTATCAACCGTTTGTCCGATTATAATGAAACTTTGGTGAATTGTCGAGCGTATGCCCAGGATGGTTTTTGGATTTAAACTTTTTTCTTATTCTTCTTCTTCTTCGTGTATTTGGTCGTTTTACCTATGAAGGGGGAGTATCCTGGGAAAAGAAGGTCCGACTGTCCCTCCATCTCTTCACAGGTCTTCCAGGACGGGTTCTGCATATAAACTTTTTTCTTCTTTTTCTTCAACGTGTACTTGGTCATCTTACCTATGAAGATGAACTATCCTGGGAGATGAAGGTCCAATTTTCCTTCCATCTCTTCGCAGGTTTCTGGATTTAAACTTTTTTCTTCTTCTTCTTCATCGTCTATTTGGTCATTTTACCTTTGAAGGTGGACTAACCTGGGAGAAGAATGTCCAATTTTCCTTCCATCTCTTCGCAGGTATCTGGATTTAAACTTATTTCTTCTTCTTCTTCTTCATCGTGTATTTTTGGTCATTTTACCTATGAAGTTGGAGAATCCTGGGAGAAGAAGGTCCAACTGTCCTTCCATCTCTTCGCAGGTATCTGGGTTTAAACTTTTTTCTTCTTCTTCGTGTATTTAGTCATTTTACCTATTAAGTAGAGCATCCTGGGAAAAGAATGTTCTTTCATCTCTTCGCGGTTCTTCCAGGATGGTTTCTGGATTTAAACTTTTCTTAACCGACTGATGGGACGGGATGTAATGAAGGGAAGGGATGCACTAAAGGGCCTGAAGGGACGGGAGGTATAAAACTGCCTGAAGGGACGGAAGGTAGTGAAGGGTCTGATGGGAAGGGACGTAATGAGGGATTAAAGGGACGGGAGGTACTGAAGGGCCTGAAGCGGCGGGTCCTGGAGTCTAATTCTGTTTCTTCTTAATTTTATGTAGACCTTTAGGGCAGTTTTTATACAAACTATTTCCTATTGTCTAATTCATCTTCTTCTTCTTTTATGTATACATTTGGGTCATTTTTTTATAAAAATTATTTCCTTTAGTCTAATTATTATTCTTCTTCATTTAAGTACGTAGACTTTTGGGAGAGTTTTAATACAAACTATTTCCAATAGTCTTATTCATTTTCTTTTATGTAGACCTTTTGGTCAGTATTTATACAAACTATTTCCAATAGTCTAAATATTCTTCTTCTTCTTTTTTGTAGACCTTTGGGTGAGCTTTTATACAATCTTTTTCCAATACTCTAATTCTTCTATTAGGTATATGTATTTTTACTTATTTTATGTAGACCATTGGAATAGTTTTTTATACAAACTATTTCTTATAGTCTTATACTGATTTTTCTCTTTTTTATTTAGTCTTTTGGGTTAGTTTTAAGTCTAATAGTCTATTGTGCAGAAATATTATTAACGATATGCACACTTGATGAAAATACATATGAAATGAATGGGATATGGGATGTGACGATATAACCTGCACTAGAATCTTTTCAATACTTTTGTTTAATTAAATTTAAACCATTTATATCATCCTATTTTGAATAATTTTCAACACCTAATATTTAAAGAATGGGGGTTGTGGCCATTACTGAACTCTTCACAACATTTATATTCAAATTAAAAACTATTTACTATAGTTCAAGTCTTATTCTTCTTCGTTAATGAAGACTTTCAGTCAAATTGAGCAAAAATATAATGCACACTTGATGAAAAAATATAAAAACGAATGGGATGTGACCAATACTAGATCTTTTCAGTACCTACGTTTGTTTAATCAAATTTTAACCACATCCCAACATCCAAAATTACTAAATTTTCAATAGGTACACATTACAATTTGTTTTCGATGATAATATTTAAAAATGGGGGTTGTGGCCAAACCAATCTCTTTACAACGTTGATAAACAGTCATATTTAAAACCATTACGCATAGTCCATGCGAGCAGAAATTGTATAAATATTATACTTCATTCACACTTTATAGCAATATATAAAAAAGAATGGGTTGTGGCCATCACTTGAACATTTTACAATACTTAAACTCAATCAAATTTCAAACCACTTTTCATAGTCTGATATTGCAAAATAATTGGGTGACAATATTATAAAAACGATTGCTTTTTCTTTCACAATTTTACATTCTTGGCCAACGGCGGGACATAAAAGCTAGTATTAAATAATTTGTATTTATGGGTTTATAGTTTGGTACTTATTCTTCAACTATACGTCCTATCGCTATCGACAGTTGGATCTCATGTGTTACTTGCAACTAGTATATATAATATGTTATGTGCAACTAGTATATATGAAAATAACGACGAAAATATTGATGGTGAACCAATTTCTCAACATTCGTTATATAATATGTTACATTCAACGAGTATATAAGAATGACAACGAAAGTTGATGACGAATCAATTTCTTAACATTCGTTATCCAACTGTCGATTCGTTCATGAGAATTCAATTCTCTGAATGAATCGACATTATTAAGCCAAGATGCGTGTACGAAGGAACATTTTGTATGGTGTAGTGGACTTTTTGCATGCTAATAAATACTAGACTAGAGGCCTCGCAGCATATATATTCCCATACATGCATTACTCTGAATTCGGAGTAGAACATGTTATGTGAGTTTTGTGTGTGTGTGTGTGTGTGTGTGTGTGTGTGTGTGTGTGTGTGTGTGTGTGAGTGTGTGTGTGAGGGTGTGTGTGTGTGTCCCTTATTACTTTTGATCCGCTCAATTTACAGAGCCCAAATTTTCAGAATAATATATAAATAGTTATAGGCCTACAAAACTTTTATACTCAGAATTGTGAATTTTTGTTTCAGTCAGGGGTTATCAACTTTTGAAATTCTTGTTTATTTTTCCATATATCTCAGAAACAATAAAAGCTAGAAAGCTAAAAATTGGTATGAATATAGACAAATACAAAATCTCAAATTGGATTTTTCAAAAAAAATTCCAGGTTTTCTCAAACATTTCTTAAATAATAAGAACAATATATTTTTATCATAAATTTATGAGTTTAACTGCCTATATTTCCAAATTTTTTAAAAATATCGAAAAAAGCCGAAATACCCCAACTAGATAATTTAATTTTCTATAAAAAATTTTAACATTGTATTAGCACATCTCAAACTTTTTTTAACAATTTCTTTAAAAATTGAATTGCGTGACGACATTGCTTCATACAGTTTGTATGTCAGTCGCCTATACACAATATGTAAGAGGACTTAATAGTTTGATAGGTACTTAATATCCAAACATTCATATCATGCTGTTTTCATATTCCGGGTAGGAAAAGAGGACTGACGTCCATGCTGTCCTATCTTGACATACATACCCACATGTGTTAAAATTTTCAATAATTTGGATTTATGGGTTTATAGTTTGATTCTTATTCTTCAACTAAACATACTATCGCTATCGACAGTTGGATCTCATGTGTTACATGCAACTTGTATAATATGTCATATACAACTAGTATATGAGAATGACGATGAACCAATTTGCAACTAGTATATGAGAATGACTACGAAATTTGATGACTAACCAATTTCTCAACATTGTTTAACAATATGTTTCTTGCAATTAGTATATATGAGAATGACGACGAAATTTGATAACAAACCTATTTCTTAACATTTGTTACATATTATGTGCAACTAGTTTATTTATTTATTTTATTTGGGGAAGCTAAAGATCATTTACAGTTTAATGATACAATATTATGTTAGAGCCAAAAAAAATCATTCCATCAACATAATATAAAAACAAATAACAGTTTATTAGCCAAAAATAATTCATTCACTCACCTTCATACACACCAACACACACACATACACACCAACACACACACATACATACACACCAACACACACACATACACACACACTCATACACACACACATACATACATACACACATATACAACAACTAAGGAAGGGAAGAGAAATGAGAGAAGAGAGACTAGGAGGAAAGGACAGAGGGATATTGGTTGCGCATCACCTTAAGAACATCATGTATAAATCTATAATATTTCGCGTTAAATATGTTTATCTCAGCTAAGAATGTATTGTTATAATGGCTGCATATGCGTGTAATTGTGGAATTTTTCCTGATATTCGTTCTACTTGTTGGAACATGAAGTAACTGACGTTTATGAGAAGTTTATGAGAATGACGATGAAACTTGATGATGAACCAATTTCTCAACATTTGTTTTATAATATATTTGAAAATGGCGCATCGAAGATACCTACGTAACAAACATTATGAGTGATAAAATTATTTGTCTGTTTTTGACATGTTTATAATGGAAGTCGTGTTATTTGTGAACGTTTCCAGTGTACTGCATACATATGATTATTTCCCAGTAGTTCTTTGTTATTATTATTGTACCTGGTGCAACGCAGCCCAGCCAGTACTATCTCCATACAAACAGTTGTGCAGTTTGTCATGCATCACCCCATGAGACCTCGCTTCGTACAACACAAACTTTACCAATATCTTATTTAACTTGTTCTTCTCTACTTCATTGTCCCAACAAACTTGCCACCTATAACTCCCACCCGAGATAGTATATTTGAATTCGATATTATTTGAGTATATTGAATGTGGAAAAATACTATTTTTTACGTAACAACGTGTCAAATAAAGCAAATTTTCATGGAATATTAGCTTTAGTCATTCGTTGAAAAAAATATGCACGTATAAAAGAGGTTTTGATCAACAGACTGTTCAATTCTTTTTATATTACATTATCCAACTGTCGATTTGTTCAGGAGAACTTTGTTCTCTTAACATATCGACAATGTATCAAGCCAGAATACGCGAGAATTGTATGGAGAGGTCTACTTTTTTCATGGCTTTTCCAACTTTGAAGTCAAAAAACACCAACTTAGAGGCTTCGCAGCATATATGTTCCATACACGGATTTACTCAGAATTCGGAGTAGAACATTTCGTGTGTCTGTGTGTCTGTGTGTGTGTGTGTGTGTCTGTGTGTGTGTGTGTGTGTCCCCCCTTATAACTTATGATCTGCTCAATTTACAGAGCCCAAAATTTAAGAATATATAAACAGTTATAGGCCTACAAAACTTTTATACTCAGAATTTTGAATTTTTGTTTCAGTCAGGGGTTATCAACTTTTGAATTTTTATTTTATTTTTCCATATATCTCAGAAACCATAAAAGCTAGAACGCTGAAAATTAGTACAAACATAGAAAAATAAAAAATCTCAAATCAGTTTTTTCAAAAAAATTCCAGGGTTTCTCAAACATTTTTTATTAAGAAAAATATTTTTTTTATGATAAATTTATGAGTTTAACTGCCTATATTTCCAAAACTTATACAATTGTCGAAAAAAACCGAAACACCCCAACTAGATAATTTAATTTTCTATAAAAAATATTAACATTGTAGTAGAAGATCTCAATTTTTTTTAACAATTTTTTTAAAAATTGAATTTAGTGACGACATCGCTTCATACATTTTGTATGGCAGTCGCCTATACACAATATGTAAGAAGACTTAATAGTTTGATACTTCATCTCCAAACATACATACCATCATGCTATTTTCATATTCTGGGTAGGAAAAAAGGAACTTCCTCCATACTATCCTATCTTGACATACAAACCTACATAATATATGTTGTATAGAAAACAAAATATCTGAAAATATTCAATAATTTGTATTTATGGGTTTATAGTTTGGTACATATTCTTCAACTATACATACTATCGCTATCGACAGTTGGATCTCATGTGTTACATGCAACTAGTTACTAAAAAATGTATCACTTATGTTGAAGAAATATTTGAAGATAAATTGTTTAATCCTATGTTTTCGCATATTTTTAAACATATTTAGAAAATCGAATATTTTAAAAGTTGCATATAACGCATACATTGGATTTTTCCCTGTCGGGAGTCAAATATATTTTTTTCCTTGTAAACAAGCTTAAAATTATGGATGCGGTCGCCCAAGATAGGGATCTATGGAGGTCTCAAGGAGAGGCCTATGTCGATTACTGGACGAAGGAGGGCTGAAGAAGAAGATGATGATTCAAACATAAATATACCTAACTAAAGAAGCAACAGCTTCAGCATCTTCAAGCGTTTGATACAAGCCAGCTGACAATCATTGTAGATGTTTTCCTTTCTGCATAGTGGATTGTTTCTTAATAATAGTTTTCATAAAGAATGTTTTTAATAATACACTACATTGTGAATGTTATAGGGCCGGTATTAAAGTCTCAGTTTAAGAGCTAAACTCAAGTTTTATAAAAATATAGCGTATTACAGTGTCCGTTTAGGCCTAATCTTCCCTCAAATACGTCACTAAAAGGACAAATATTTAACTCAACGTTTCTGGCGGATTAAGTACTTAACGGTGAGTCAACTGTCATTTGCTAGGCAACGCGTGTAGTTTCAGTTTCTATCACTAGAGGCGTTAGGCAACGAGTGTAGTTTCAGTGTTCTATCACTAGAGGCGTTAGTTGTATCGACAGTGGCGCCACACAACAAAACAAACTGACAGCCATATTGAAACGAACATGGGCATTTAAAAGTATTATTTTGGTGAAAAAAATTAAATTTACCATGTTGGATAGTAAAACAATAGTATTTCAAGTGGTAGCGTCCCGTTTTGTAGTTCATATTATTTGAGGTTACCTATTTAAAATTCGACAAATAATAACCACAGAAAAAAGTTAAATTTGTCTATAATTGAAGATTTAGTAACTGACATGACATATTGCTCTGTAATACGGAAATGGATTCAATCTCCCCTTAACATTAATCTTGAGTTTAACAAACTCAATGAGTTGAGGGCCGACTTTAATACCGGGCCATGTTACCTTATTTAAATTTAATTCTAAAAGGCTAACTTAATCAATTATGATTTACACAATTAGGTATATTATGTATTGTATTATTAACAAATTATATTCAATATTCAATAAAACAATACATATTCAATATATGTTGTAAACACCTGTTATTGGAGTATTGGAACCGGTGGCCTTTTTCCCATTCACATGTAATATTTTGCGATAAGTTCCGCTAATTTTTACGTATCACAGAATGTAAAGTGAAAGTTAAGTTTCATGAGCTGTAATTAATAAATAAATAAATAAGAACTAGGTATAATCTGTGAAACTAATGAATGTGTTTACGCGTCGCTTTTTGTATTTACACAGAACTTAACACCTACTCGATAAGCCGCATTAAACTTTGCGAATAAATTAACCTGTCGAATGTCATATATACATATTTCGCTCCAATCAGAATACCGCGTTACGAACGGGGAACTGAGGTTTTCTCGACATAATACCTGGAAGTTTAAGATGGATCGATGGCAGAGCGGTTAGCGCATTGGGTTAGTAATCCAGTGGTCGCGAGTTCGAATCCTGCCTCGACCGATTTCGTTCACCTATAGCACAAGCATTAATGCTTATTTTAGGGAACGTAGGGAGATGTATACATAATTGTTTAACAAGGACATATTCATTTTTTATAAAAAAAAGTCTGCGGAAAACAGAATAACGATCTGCTATACATGTATGTCTATATGTTTTATATGTATTCCTATGTTCTGTTGGTGTTTCTTATAATACATAAATAAACAAAGAAATTTGAAAGCACTCCAATATTATAGTATTAACGTATGTAGGTATGTGGTTATGCCTCATTTTGTTATGTTAATATCAAACGCCATAAATTACCCACTTCAGTCACAGAGAATAATCATTGTTGTAACCGATGATAATGAGGGAAATTATGTTGATGTCGGCGATACTCCTGCAAGATAAATTTTATCGTGTGTGTGTTTTCCGAATAAAAAATAAAAAAAGCCAAATTTTTACGATGGCAGGAAAAGGTAAACACATTTATTAAAAAAAAAACATGTACGGGAAATAGCGCAAAAATACGAGAAAAATTCAGCGTAAACGTAAAAAGTGAAAAGTGTATTGATTTGAAATAAATTTTGATTACTGATGTATGTATCTTCTATAATATTGAATTTCAGTTAAATATTACGATTACATTGTGACTTTCGATGATTTCGATTTTATGTGTTAAATCATTTTTTATTAGTCATCAATGAGTTCTCCAAACAATCTAATGTTTTAATTCAAAAGATTTATATCTCAATCAACACCCGTTCACAGTAAACCTTCAATATATACGAATTCTGTGTTCTGTGTTTTTTTCCGAATTCCGTGTTTTTCCGAATTCTGTATTTCTCCCATCTTACAAATCGGGTCTTTTTAAAACTTGATTTTTTTTTCGGAGCAGTTTAAAAACCCTCCCCAACGCTACGTGGTGCGCTTCTTCGTAAGAGTATAATGGACTCAAATCCTAAAAGCTGGTGTCCCCTACTTACCCATGTCAAATAAAATATATATATAAGGATGAGGAGGCCTCGAGCCTCAGTTTTTATTGAGCCTTGAGGCCTGCACAATCCTCACAAATTTTCTCTGAATACGGGTGTGTTTGATGTATTCTCATTATATTCACTATTAAAATTTTTACACTAATCCTTTTCTTATTTTATTATTTACTAGGATTCAATTAAAATAGGATTATTTAAATAGATAATATTTCTAAAGCGTTTCTTTTATTTTCTTTATATCCCGTCCTAAGCCAATTCAATACAATACATATTATGTTCATCTACTTTCCTAAGCCAATTCAATACAATACATATTATGTTCATCTACTTTCCTAAGCCAATTCAATACAATACATATTATGTTCATCTACTTTCCTAAGCCAATTCAATACAATACATATTATGTTCATCTACTTTCCTAAGCCAATTCAATACAATACATATTATGTTCATCTACTTTCCTAAGCCAATTCAATACAATACATATTATGTTCATCTACTTTCCTAAGCCAATTCAATACAATACATATTTTGTTCATCTACTTTCCTACTTTTCATTCATACCATCACGGTATATCCCACAAAGTTGAGTAACCAGCGACAGGGGTGCGGGTGTACATAACCTTTTAAAAATGGATCACAACACATGCGTGTATACCCACACACACCAGTCTCGTCTCACCTAAAAAGGCACTACATTCTGAATGGGTGGTGAACCCAATTGCAGAACTATTTGAGATTTCTGTTGTATTTTCGATTACCCCCTCTTACGGGACACTCGAAAAAAATAATAGAAAATAGTGGAAGCACTATTCTAAGCCAGTGCCTCACAACCGGTGCCTACGTTTCTACGTATGTATCTTGCAAGCCAAATATAAAAAAAAATATTTAGTGACATATTTTCAAAATATTGTTAGAAAAGAAGTTGGATTTATATAGAAGAACAGGGAAATTATAGCACATACAGGGCTTAAGACCTGGCCGGTTTACGTGATCACTTTATGCAACGTTCATCAATTATTAAAATATATAATATGTTTTTTATTCAACAAAATCATTTCACTTGAATATAAGCTGAAAAACACCATAGCCATCTATGAATTGACGAAGAAACTTTTTTGTAGCGCCATCTATTGGTTTGTAAAGATTTTGTGTCTTTCTTCCTCTAATTGTCAAATAATATTATTCCCTACATCTATACGTATCTACCAATTTCTCATGTTAGTATCTTTTTTGCAAACTTATAAAACATTTCCCATTTCTCAATCTAGTTCGTTTTCTATTACTTATAATGCGTGTTTTTAAACAACACTAAGTATTCTTACAAACTATTTTTTTTTATATACATAGTAATTATTAAAAAACCCGATTGGCTCATGACAATAATTTACTGTAAGTCATTATTATAAATTGATATAAATAATACCAGATGATCCTAAAATAGTCAGCATTTTACGTCAAAAAATGTCAAAAATAGCATTTTGGGATTCATTACTTTCCTAACATTGCTTTTATATACCTACATATTCTCGTATAAAGTTAAAATTTGTTCATTCAAAAATTTTACGTCATTAAATTAAAGTATTTGTTTGAGAAGAAAGACGTTATTCTTAGCAGTTTCTATAAATATATAAACTCAATTAAATTTTCCTTAAACATGTTTTAACGAAGATCAGTTTTCTTTTTACTTTTATAGTATATTAAGCATATTATTTTTAGCAACGAATTTACAAAATTAAGAATAGTATGGAAACATTTTTATAAATAGATTATGGATCAATTGTGTGTAGATACTTACAATTTATTTTCCCCAATGAAAAAGAAGTGTTAAAATTAATAAAACTAAATAAAACACAATTGTTATTCGATTGAATAAAAATTGAAAAGATACCTAATGAAACATTTGAGATGTCTTATTAGCAAACTTTTGCTAATAATTTAGGCTTAAAACAATCCATAGTAATTATTTAATTTAATTCATTGTATAATGATACAACAAAGAAAAAAAAATATTTTATCGATGATAGAGTAAAAATGTCTAAAAAATCTAAAATTATGTCCAATGTGATTAAACAAAAACTTTTTTTTTAATTTCCTATATCCTTTTATTTAGAGATAATATGATAGAAGATGAGGTGGACAAAATTTTGAATTTGAAGTTTTCAAAAGTAGGCTCTAAATACTTACATAATATAAAAAAACTACATGTATGTATGTAGAAGTGTTTAAAATGCGTATTAAAAAATAAAAGTATTTTGATATAAAGGATTTAATTTAAATCTTCAAATGATTTAAAAACCAGTTATTTAACCCTTAACCTGGCAAAGGTCATATTATAATCCTTAGATGGGTCGATGGCAGAGCGGTTAACGCGCTGGGCTAGTAATCCAGTGGTCGCGAGTTCGAATCCTGATTTCGTTCACCTATAGCACAAGCATTTATTTGCTTATTTTAGGGAACGTAGGAAGATGTATATGTACTTGTTTAACAAGGACATATTCATTTTTTTGAAAAAAAAAATAAAATAAAAAAAATAAATAAAAAATAAAATTAAAAAAAAAATCCCACATTACAAAAAATCTTTTTTTTCAAACATTGGTTGTCCGAAAAAATATTCAAGCATTCCGTGCACTTTTTGTCATTGAAGACTATTTTTACTCTCCACACTATGGAATAGGGGAGAGTCATGATTTCGCAAAATTTAAGCGTATTTTTTTTACATCAATTTCTCAATGGGTATCATGTAGAGAATGCACACTATGAGTTTCGTCGTGATGTGTTTGTGTGTATGGCGTATACGCCGTAGCATTTATCTTTTTTGTGTCCTCTCTACAGCCCAAACTATAAGTCCGATCGACTTCATATTAACATCATATGTGTAAAGTGCAAAGACCTAGAGCTGATTAGTTTTCCATAGACAACTTTTGATTTCTTCTCTATGAATTCATCATTTACGTTGTTTTTTTTTGTGTTCTCTCTGCAGCCCAAACTATAAGTCCGATTGACTTCATATTGATATCACATGTGTTAAGTCCATAAACTTAGAGCTGATTAGTTTTCCATAGACAACGGTTCATTTTTTCCCAATGTTTCTTTATGATTTCATCTATTAAAACTGAAAAAATGCTCTCACGACCTGGAAATTAGAGATATTTTAATTTGGTTTCAACTATTTATACAACACCAAGAATCTTCATAAAATTGTATTCAAAGTTGGTCAATGTTAAAAGAAAAATATTCAACGGTTTCAAAAATTATATTTTATTTAATGGATATTTGTATGAAACTTATATGTAACAAGAGAATTTTTTTATATTTGGCAATGTTCAGTTCATTGATTTCATATTGATAAAAGAATATTAATAGCTTGAACTTAGAACTGATTAGCTTTTCATAGATATCATAAAATTTCTTCATATGATATCACGTGTCAACATTGTCAAAATGCTCTAACGCTCTTTGAAACAAAATTTATCTGCTTTTTTTAAAATATTTCATACAACATAAGCATTCTTCACTATACTGCATTAATAGTTTGTCTATCTTAACATAAAAATATACTATCGGAAGAAAATTTATATTCCTGGTAGTTACATTTAGAATGAATAAAATATTTCATTGTCAATATTTGTGGTGTGGAGAGTTTAGTGTTGGCCACAACCCACTCGTTTTTAAATTAATATTTTCTTGTTAAACAAGTAGGTACATAATACATCTTCCTCCATTCCCTAAATTAAGCATAAATGCTTTTGCTTTAGGTGAACGAAATCGGTCGAGGCCGGATTCTAACTCCTGACTACTAATGTATTACTAGCCCAGCGCGTTAACCGCTCTGCCATCGACTGTCCTAGCAACTCTTGGGAGGACATCCTGGAGATCACCTTTCTTGGGGAACATTATCCCTGACCATATTGAAGGTTCTCGAATCTGCCATTTTCGACAAGTGTTGTTTCCAGAACCTTCTCCTCTGTCGACCCCATCTTACAATATCCTCGACTTCGCACAGCTTTCTGATCTCTGTATTTTGTATTCTATCACGAATGATTTTGGCGGCGATGTTTCTGAGTAGGTACCTTCATTTCGCTGAAGTCTTTGAAGGATTCCATCCCGTAGGTCATTATAATACGAACTTGTGTTTTCGAACGATTGGGATTTTTATAATTTAAACTAGTCAAATAAAAACATGTAATCTTATAGTTAATTCTTACTTATATTCATTCATTCATACCATTACGGTATATCCCACAGCGTGGGGTAACCAGCGACAGCTTTGCGGGTGACCATTATCTTATAAAAGGAAGCGCGACACGTACATGTATACCCACACACCAGTCTCGCCTCACCTAAAAAGTTCAAAATGGGTGGTGCCATTGCTGATTCATAAAATACTCAAAATATATCGTTTCATACCAAAGACCTAATACTTTAGTATATAAGGTCTTTGTTTCATACAGATATTACGTACATCGTTGAGTGTCCATAGTTCCTGTGTACATAAGTTATGTATATTTTTACAAAAGGTTTTGAGAAAACGGTCGCAACATCTGTCCGGAATGTCACTTTGAACGGAAGGATAAAACGGTTGTTCTGAATACGGAATGTTCTGTCCCCCATACAGAAGGAGGGCTGTCACTCAATCGGCTTCGGTCCCAAATTATCTTCAAAGCATTTTTCCACACGCAAAAAGGATCTCGGCCCTCGATGGTCGGCATGAATAATTTGACAGGCAGTTATAAATTACCTGGCGTCAAAACAGATTTGGACATATTGGATGTATTGGCCCCTCCAATTTTCCCGACATAATCTATTATGCCTCGGTGACAGAAGAGACCTCTGTATGGAATTTTATACCTACTGTCAAATATGTATAAATCTGTTATTTGTTGTACATGTAAAATTAATATAGTTACTATTTCATTCTCATTTTTAACTTACGAAGGCTTTATTAGTTTATACATACAAAAAATAGTAATTTATCAAATTATATCATTTGGCATATTATATAAATTAAATTTTTAATTTAACAAAGTTTTTATATTAAATTAAAATACACTTTGCTAAATTAAGTTGTCCGTACGTGCTTATATTTAGAAGTGTCTGATATCTACCTTACTCATATATTTTGAAAACTAATTATGATATTTAAAATTTATCAAGGAACATTCGTTAATAAAATTAAAAATGTATACCAAATTATTAATAAAAAATATTTAAGAGGGCGCCTGCTACCAACGTACCTATTTTTAAATTTGATATACCATCATTATTACTAATCAAATTGTTTTGAAAAAAAAAATTAGATAGTTTGGTTATTAATAAAGATAAGTATTCCTTATTTTTTTGATAATGTTCTGTATAAATTCTTATAGAAAAACAATAGCGCATCTCGATTCTCAACGTTTATCTTATTATATTTTAATATACTTTAAGGCGTAGATTTATATTTTTGTTTAATCAAAGTAGACAAAAATATCTGGAAAAATATGTTGTTACATTTGCATTAATGCTTCAGGTTTAGTAAAGAAACCTAAAAAATTTATATTTTCTATTCATTGCCATTAAGTTTCTAAGGTTTTTTTTTCAAAATGATTTGCTTTGTAGTAATGATGCAATATCATATAGAAACAATAGGACGTTGGCAGCATGCGCCCCCTTACGTACTTATTATACTTATTATATTCCGTTATTACGTACTTATTATATTCCGTTATTACGTACTTATTATACTTATTATATTCCGTTATTACGTACTTATTATATTCCGTTATTACGTACTTATTATACTTATTATATTCCGTTATTACGTACTTATTATACTTATTATATTCCGTTATTACGTACTTATTATACTTATTATATTCCGTTATTACGTACTTATTATACTTATTATATTCCGTTATTACGTACTTATTATACTTATTATATTCCGTTATTACGTACTTATTATACTTATTATATTCCGTTATTACGTACTTATTATACTTATTATATTCCGTTATTACGTACTTATTATACTTATTATATTCCGTTATTACGTACTTATTATACTTATTATATTCCGTTATTACGTACTTATTATACTTATTATATTCCGTTATTACGTACTTATTATACTTATTATATTCCGTTATTACGTACTTATTATACTTATTATATTCCGTTATTACGTACTTATTATACTTATTATATTCCGTTATTACGTACTTATTATACTTATTATATTCCGTTATTACGTACTTATTATACTTATTATATTCCGTTATTACGTACTTATTATACTTATTATATTCCGTTATTACGTACTTATTATACTTATTATATTCCGTTATTACGTACTTATTAACCTTATTATATTCCGTTATTACGTACTTATTATACTTATTATATTCCGTTATTACGTACTTATTATACTTATTATATTCCGTTATTACGTACTTATTATACTTATTATATTCCGTTATTACGTACTTATTATACTTATTATATTCCGTTATTACGTACTTATTATACTTATTATATTCCGTTATTACGTACTTATTATACTTATTATATTCCGTTATTACGTACTTATTATACTTATTATATTCCGTTATTACGTACTTATTATACTTATTATATTCCGTTATTACGTACTTATTATACTTATTATACTTATTATATTCCGTTATTACGTACTTATTATACTTATTATATTCCGTTATTACGTACTTATTATACTTATTATATTCCGTTATTACGTACTTATTATACTTATTATATTCCGTTATTACGTACTTATTATACTTATTATATTCCGTTATTACGTACTTATTATACTTATTATATTCCGTTATTACGTACTTATTATACTTATTATATTCCGTTATTACGTACTTATTATACTTATTATATTCCGTTATTACGTACTTATTATACTTATTATATTCCGTTATTACGTACTTATTATACTTATTATATTCCGTTATTACGTACTTATTATACTTATTATATTCCGTTATTACGTACTTATTATATTCCGTTTTTTTGGTTTCAAATCAAATAAAATAAAAATTCAAAACAGTTTAATAAATTTTTGATCTGAGCTTATAATACCAAATATTATTTTTACCTTTATATTTTCTGATATTACATCTGATATTATATTTTCCACTGTGTGCAGCTATGGTTCATGTTCATCGTATTTATTGATCGTTTATCTGAGTAAAAAATAAATGAAAATAAATTAGGAAAATGAAAAACCTTCTTTAAATTGAAAAATAAATAAAATATTCAATTTGTTAGTAAAAAAATATTTTTAATTTGTTGAGTTCATAATGTATTCTAAATAAACAGAACTTATCTACTTAAAAAACTCAATAAATAAACATTTTCAAGTAAAATTGATCAGTACAAATGAAAAAAACTGAATTAGTTATGTACAATATTCTGTTTTTTTCTGCTAATGTAGGAGGTTATTTTGTTTACTTTGTTATATCAGTGTGCATAGAACTTGTATATTTTTAATCAAATTGAACTTTAACCCCGTTAATATGGCGTTGTTTGTGGTCCCATCCATATTTCCATTATGGATGGCATAAGGGTATGACAGACTGCATAGTAACCATGGATTTGGGGGTGCAAAATCAGCGGAATTCTGTCAGCTTTTCCACACATACATACCATGCATGCTTAGCTGTGATAGTGTAGGTACTGGAAGTCCATTTGTCAAGGGATATACATATTTCTTGTCATTTTTCATAATATCCCCAATACGTATTATGCAGAAGCTTGTTTGTTTAAAAAAAATCACATCATATTGTGTTTTCGTCTAGCAATATAGAAAGCTACCAACGTACTTACTTTATTTTTTTTGGAAATATTTAAAATAAATATGTCATGAATAATGTTATATTAATTTATGAATGAGAAACATTATCAAAGAAAAAGACTGAAAGAATAAATACTGACAACTTATTTATAACCTATATATGGAATTAATAATAAGATTTGACAAATATAAAACAAATTCAATACATGTATTAAATATTTAAAACAGAGATCACAATTGATAACAAAATATACCACGTACACTTACACATCGACAATAGACATCGACACAGTATGTTAATTATTCTTAGACATACACATCCATTCCATCGACACTCTAATATGTTTTACTAGCGTACACAAATATGCACACTAAATTACTTTCTAATGTATGAAACACGAAAAAATATTTTATATCACCAAATCTGTGTAAGCAATATGCCATCATGAAGAAAAGACTAAATTTAGTTTTTTTCAATAACAAAAATAGAAAATTAAATATTTGGTAAAATAGTAAAAAAAATCATTAGCCTATATATTTTCACATTCTCTTTCGATTGAAGTAATCTACTTCGTGACTATTGTAGTTTTTTAGTTACTTATAGTAAAAAAAAAATTTGGACTATTTAAAACTAATTTTACAAGAAAATTACTATACAAATTCAAATTTCAAAAAATGACTAAAATATTTGATATATAAAAAAATTGAGAAGCACTATTCATATATCCTTCAAAATCTAATGGAGTCTAAGCGAGTATTCGATATACACATTTGCAAAATTTGGAAAGAATCGAATGTGTAAGTAGGGGAGTCCGGGGCCGGTAGGCGAACTTTTAGTGTTTTTGTGGATAATACCTACAAAAAACACCAAAAATGTAGCGGAATGCGTTATTTCAGTTGGCCAGACATTAAGAATGTATTTTAGAAATTAATAAATAACTAAGGTCTTCTAACTTTAATTTTGGATCACTTTTTGCAAATCAATCCGCCTTCGCCTATTTACCCCGCAATCGGGGTTGGTTGGCGAAGTGAGTGGGGTAGGTAGGCGAGAACATTTATTGTTCAAATAATCACACAATAGGTATGTAGTATTATAAATTAACACAGTTTATTAAAAAACAAATTATATTATTAGAAAATATACTAATTAACAATACGAGTATTTTCAATTAAAATTACACTTTATATTATTTAGAAATTAAAATAAGTAGGTACGAAATAAACATATTGTAATAAATCTTCGCGAAAATTCTAAATACTGCCTTAATCTCTGTCAGAGTCACAATTTTGGTAGGTAAAAAATAATCGTTTGCTGCTTACGATACATTCTCTAAGAGCCCACATTTGTAGCTCGTGCATTGAATCCAGCTTTAGCCTGATCGGCTATTTCCGAAAGAGTCTGCACAAACTAAACAAAAAGTCTCTTCTTCGTTTTCCGAATCAGACACACTTGGTTTAGAACATGGCTTTTACATACACTTTCCTTTTTTTAAGCTTAGACACGTCTGGAATTACTCGTTTACCGGAGTGTCCGTCAAAATTTCAGAAGACCGTTTCCTCTTACAAGCAGAAGTTGATGATTTTCTCGGTCCAGCCTTTGGCAGCGGTCAATTTTTTTTTCCTTTACTACTCTGATCATATATATTCTTTACTGGATTTACCCTTCTCTGTCTTTCTTACGAAATCCCTCATAATGTATCTAAAAATAATATAAAGATAATATGCAAATGCTTAAAATATATAATCATATTAATTTATGTACCTACATGTTCACGCGGTAGGTATGAGAATTCGCCAACCAGCCCCAAGGTCGATTCGCCTACTAGCCCCAACCTTGATTTACAGTTTCATGTATAAATTTCATCAAAATAATGCAAATACTAAACAATAACAACACAATAGAATTATAGCTGATATTTTAGTGAATTTAATACAGTTATCATATTGTAGATCAGTTTAATTTGAACTGAGCTATAGTATATAGAGTAGAACACATAAAAAATACTTACATATGCAAAAAACACAAATTCACGTATAACTCTACACAGACGCATCCGACACAATAGCTATTAGGAAGGCAAATGCGGTAGCGTGTTACCGACAGGACTGCATCTATGTATTGTTTCGCGGAGAAATTGATACCTAAATTTTAAAAGGCCGTTCGTCAACCTGCCCCTTCGCCTACCGGCCCCGGTCTCCCCTACATAGCAGACACACAGATACATTGTTATGAAACTTTCAGAATACACTTTCACTTTGAAAAACCATTTCAAACAGTGACCATTTTCAAACTTTTGTTTTTTCACACTTTGAAAATGGTCACAGGATGACCGAAACTAGTCAGTGTCATTAAATTAGTAGATCTGAAAACTTTGGTTTTATTTTACCATTCCAAATTTATTTATTATTTATAAATATTTCTATTGCAATTCAAATTAATACTATGACATATAATGTTTCATTTAGTTTTAAAAAAATAATATGAGAGTCCACTAAAACTATAAACAAAAACCAAATTTTTCAACTAAATTAATAAGTACCATAGTAAAATATAATTATTTTATAAACAAACACTAACATATTCTAAACTATACATTTTAACATGTTTTATTCAGTCATATCAAATTAATATCAGTGTCCAATAAATTATAAACTTATACATAATATATATTTCTATGGGTATTCAAATTATTATAACAACGTGTAACATATGTACATGTCTTATTTAGTATTATCTAATTAATAACAGAGTCCATTCAAATTATAAACAAAAACTTATATTTCTATTGCTATTCAAATTATTATAACAACGTGTAACATATGTACATGTCTTATTTAGTATTATCTAATTAATAACAGAGTCCATTCAAATTATAAACAAAAATTTATATTTCTATTGCTATTCAAATTATTATAACGTATAACATATTTCATTCAGTATTATCTAATTAATATCGAGTCCAAAAAAATATAAACAAACACTTACATGTTTATAGCTATTGAAATTATTATAATAACGTATAACATTTTTCTTGAAGCTTTATTTAATTAATATCAAAATCCAATAAAATTATAAATAAAAGACAATAAATTTATATTGCTATTCAAAGTACAACATGTTTCATAAAGTTTATATTAAATTAAATATAAATATATCCAATAAAATTTTAAACAAATACACAATACTTCTATTGTGATTCAAATTATTATAAAAACATACATGTTCCATCCGTAGGAATCTTTCGAAGCCATTTCCTTCTAAGATTCACATCTTTAGGAAGAGAAAATGTTGATATCACACCTTCCTGTGTTTGAGATTGATAATTGGATTTGCATCCAAACACGCTGCACATTCTTGGCATAATTACTAAAATAAAAAAAAACATTATTGATTAATACATTTTACATGTTATGAAACAAATAAGATACTAATATTATTTACAAGTGTTCTAAAAGTCTTATTAAGAAATATAATTAATAATATACTATACTAAACACATCAAAAATTTAATTTTTATATTATTCCTTATAAATTGTAGTTAGAAACAAATAGGTTGTGAAGCAAATAAAATACTAATATTTTTAAAAGTGTTCTTAAAGTCATATTTAGAAATATAATTAATTAATCAAAAACTTATACCTATACTAAACATTTAATTTTCATATTCAATTCAATACAAAAAGGCCATAAATTGTAGTTGGAAACAAATAGGTTATGAAGCAAATAAAATAGGTAATTATATTTTTAGAAGTGTTCTAAGTCATACTTAGAAATATAATTAATAATTTATAAGGCACCAACTTATACCTATACTAAACATTTAATTTTCATATTCAATTCAATACAAAAATGTCATATAAATTGTAGTAAGAAACAAATAGATACATAATATTTACATGCCGGTAAAATTTACTTATTTGTTTTATAGATTGTTATTAATGCTGAAGCATAAAAAATAAATGTCAACAAAGTACATATGTATATTATATCAAATATATACAAAAAGTTATTTATTATTAATTCATAATTGCAAAGATTAAACGTTTGTAATAAGGAATAAACAATACATCCGCCATTGAATTTTACCGGTTTGTTTATATTATTTTTTAAACCAATAACAAGTAGAAAATATACAAAATAAACTTAGCAAAATGTATTGCGATAGGTTATAACAAAGATAAAACACTTCACGTTTTATTTCATACAATATTCTTAAAATATTTAATAAAAATAAACACAAAATAATTTACCACAAGCTAAACAACGCGACGCACAGATACGAAATAACGGCAGACGGCAGTACCACAGTATGGCAGAGTTAGCAAATAGAGTATTTGGAGCTAGTTTCACGTCGCACCAGCAGGGTGACGTCACATCTAATATTTTGTCGCGCGTTCAGGCATCTTTAGATATAGTGAGGCCTTGTTCATAGGTAAAATGACCTAATACTCGATGAAGAAGAAGAAGAAGAAAAAAATTTTAATCCAGAAACTATAGGTAAAATGACCTAATAATTGATCCAGAAACCATCCCTGGTATACTCTCGACAGTTCACCAAAGTTTCATCGCAATCGGATGAACGGTTTAGGAGCGCATTCAACACATACAGAGATACAAACATTCAAATTTATAATATAGATTTTGTTAAGGTATGTTTTCAGAGTATGATAGTCAATTAGCTAGCGGTATTATAGCCGACCGCCGTGGCACAGTTGGTAAGTCGTTCGGTTTCTGTGCGGGGGTCCTGGGTTCGATTCTCCGCAGAGGAGAAATTTATTCAGATTCATTTCTCAAGCAAATATTGCTTCTCTGGGCTGAAAACACTGATTAGATTGAAAAAAATTGCCATACGGCAATAAATTTGCCACTTGCGCAGGGTGCAAGGAAGTGTTTAGTATTATTATTGTTTAATAAAAAAACAAATAAATTCTTTATTTCTCATTAAAAAAAATGTTGCGATTAAAAAAAGATAAAAAAAAATAGTATACCTAACAAAGCAAAACAAAAATAATAAAGATACAACTTAATAATATTAAAAAAAACAACTTAAACCTAATTGCATTTGTTAACATAACATGAAAAAAAATAATATTCAAGACATTAAGCATATTATAATTATATATTTCGTTTAGTTAGGGCTATATACCTTTACTAAAATTTATGTGGCAATATGATCTAATATTATTGCGTTCGTTATAATTTCTGGCACGAAATTGTCATAAATAAAAAAAAATATTTCAAAATCTAGGAAATATTGTTTTTCAATATCTATGTAGGTAATTTTGTTTTTTTTTTTCAACATAATACATCATTAATTTACACTGTGGGATAAATTTGACAGCAGGCCGTTGGTATGGTCATTTTCAATAAATAAATGAAAATGTATGCATAAATCTGACCGCTAATAGCATTTACGCTGTGTTATCGAATTAACGCTGCGGTACGGTAACGGTATGGTATATCTATATCGATAACGACAGACGGGAATAACGCAATGGCAGGGTTGAACACTGAACATTGTATATTGGACATGAAATGTTACTCTACAGTAAGTAACTAGCAATTAATTGTGAAATCATTGGATAATATGTATCATTCAGTACTTACCTATAGCAGTGGTTCTAATTTAATCACTAACATTAATACCCTAATAAGGAATAGTGACGTCATACATCACAGAATAACGACAATAGTTTTAAGTATTTGTGGATATTTTACGTAGTAGAATTCCATTTTAAATTATATTAAAATTAAATCATATGTTTTTAATTCTACGTATATTTTTTTATTCTTCGGTAGCTATTTCGCCTTGTTAGGGCATCTTCAAGACTATTCTTGAAGTCGTGAACTAGTCTTGAAGATGACCTAACAAGGCGAAATAGCTATCGACGAATTAAAAAATATACGTAAAATCAAAAACACATTGTTTCATTTAAATATAACGACAATAGTTGTCCAGACGGAATCAATTTCTGTTTTTTTATTTTGTTTACTTATTTTTTGTTAGATTGGGTTTCTTTATTTTTTATGAGTTTTGTTGTTATTATTTCTTCAATAGTTGTTTATTTTAGAAAAATTTATATAATGAGAGAGATAAATAAAAATCGATTTATTTTGTTTGTTTTATTATTTGTTTTATCAATAATATTTTATTTAATATTTTTTAACATCTCAATAGAGATGAAGATGGAATATTATAGGAGAACCAGGAACTTAAGGCACCCACAGGGCTTACGACCCATCATGAGCTGCTCTACGTGATCACTTAATGCGCTTGAGCAACGTTCACAAATTATCCCTTCTTATTGAGTTTCTTATTAATCCATTTTTTGAAAATTCTATTATATTTTAATCATGAATATCTGTTTGTTTGAAAATAATAATAAATTAGATGGGTCGATGGCAGAGCGGTTGGCGCATTGGGTTAGTAATCCATTTGTTATATAGCACAAGCATTTATGCTTATTTTAGGGAACGTAGAAAGATGTATGTGTACTTGTTTAACAACATTGTTTTTTTTTATTTTTGTTTAGGAATTTTATAGATACATATCCCCCTCACTAAATTTAATAATATTAGATTTCTGTATTACGTTGCAAATTCAATCTGTTTATATAATATGTAGCTTTTACGGTGAAGTATGTGAAACGTTGGTTTTTACAATTATAATTTGTACAAACATACACGTTTCAATTGTAAAACGAAATGGATATCCGCTAAATTGATTTGTAATTAAAAGGTTTGTGGGAAAAATCACACGTGCTCATAAGTTATATAATATTATAAATACATACATCTCCCTTCACATTATTCACAGTATTGATTGCATTATCCATTTCAATTTAATTTTGTCATGAAAAGTCTGAAACAACGTGAAATTCAAGCATTTATGATGTAGGAAAATGTTTATCTGGTACCTATTTGTGAAGGCCACACAGACACTGATAATTTAAGCGAGTTGTACCCCACTTCTCGTACAATAGAAGATGCGGTGGGGTTGGTTCCATCATACATTTTGTACGACTTGCTACACAAAGCTTCACAAAAACAAGAATGAAATAAACAAAAAAAAATCAGTAGGTACACTTTTTGATTTTATTCTTAAATATATTATAATTTTTTTTCTATTTTGAGACTCAAAGGGAGTTCATTAAACCACTTAGTACCTACCTTTATATTCATAGAAATGTTGTGTGGCAGTTGTACGTAAAAGAGGAATGGTAATACATCCTTGTGAATTTATTCTGCTGCTTATAGAAAATGACAATTGGTTTGCATTTATAATAATATTTTAATGAATTTGGTACAATGAATTTTTTTTGTAGATATTTTCAACAGTTGAAACTTTAAATTCTTGAAATACATTAGAAGTCGGATATTAAAGGGATAACGAGGGAATCCCGCGGGTAGGTACTTTCGGAATTACTTTTTATCGATAGTATTTTCAAATACTTATTATGATTTTCAAACTGTTAAGCTGTAGACAATACTATAATTTATCCCTTTCTATAGTTCCAAGACAATTATGTCAGAATTGGTTTAGTAAATGAGGAAACGCAAAAAAAAATAAACTTATCGCATTTCAGTTCCTACACGGCCTGAGATATTTGATGGTATTGTGACTAAATCGAAGACATTTCTGCCAAAATTAAATTAATTTGTCAATTATTATTAAACGTTTAATGGCTGTGTAGCACCGGCTTAGAAAAGTGGTTCCACTCTTTTCTATTAACGTCGTTTTCGGTTGTCTGGTAAGAGCCGGGTAATGGAAATATAAGAGGCAAAACAACATCTGAAACAAAAATAAAAAATAAAAAAAATTTTAAGTCTTTTTGTGCTCTTATACAATCCCGGGAAGATTTCTGAAAAAAAAAGATAAAAAATATTTTCCTTTTTTACAAATTTCAGTACAAGTAAGTACCTACATATTTTAAAACTGGACGGATTTTATAAAAAGAGGATGGCCAGACTTTCCTATCTTTTTCATACCAACATTCAATAAGAAAGATCATATATATCAAAAAAACCTGCCTGTAAAAAATGATTAATCGAAAACGTTGCTATCTCTCGGACCATTATACAACATCATTGAATAATTGAGCTGAATGTTCCAAAACACATTTTAAGATTTGCTATTTGTATAGTAATTAGCGAAGTAGATACTGATAATTTAAGGGTGTGATATGCAGCAAATATTCTTCCGCTAAAAACCCCCAAGTTTCTAATGGTAGGATCATGATTTTATGCCCACATATTTTACAATTTTCCTTTTATGGGGTTGGGGTATTATTTTAATATACAGACGATATTATCACTGATACTAAGGAACGAATGGTATGGGGTTATGGGATGGGGGGGCTAATGGTTTCATGATGACTTCATCGCACAATCTCGGAGTTTAATTATGGACCCCAAAATACACAATAAATTAGTGATAAGAAATAAATATATATTTCTATTTTTTTTTTTACAAAAATAATATTCAGATGACTGAACTCCCAATCCATTTTTGTCCAGAAGCAACATCGTCATTTTGTCTCAACACAGTAGAAAAGAAATAACTGATTCTTAATTCCAATTTTTTTTTTGCTATGAATCTTTCATTATTTTTAAACTTTTTTCTAATATTAGAAGATTGTCAACAATTTATAAACGCGTGAAATTTGAATGGTTAGCAATAATATAACAAATACTTTTTTTGTTCTTATTCAAACTCTCAAGTGTGGATTTTCAATGATTATAAAATAAGCCCTTGCAGCAAGCCCATAATATACACATATCTCCTCGTATTTGAGCTTAAGTTTGTGTTATATAATACTTTAGATGTAATAGGAGCAATATAACATATTATTAATTAAATAATGAAAACAAAGATACTAATATTAATATTAATGTCACAAAAGGTTCATCTATGAAGTTGGAGGACAAGCCACCGATGGTTAATTTTCAGCATTATCCCATTATTGGCATGCTGGACCATATACATACAATATACAAGTAGTCTTTTTCTTCCTGGTCGTGTTCTTAGTTGCTGAAGATTGTGTCCATCTTGATAAGCCATTTCTGCATCTCCGATAAAACTCCTCCAGAGGCTTCTGTCCTCTGCATTTTTAGGATCGAAGCCACTAAGAGACCAATTATTATACACAATAGTCAAATCAAATTACAAAGTTTGTGGCCGTAGTGTTGAACTGAGTCAACGTAGTGATGGCTGTCAAAGATTTGAGGTAGGTATATACTGACACGTAATTATAAAGAGCATCTTATGAGAAATTCTGTATTAATTCTAAATATTGCAGTAATATATTATAATAAATAAAAAAATAAATAATATATAAATAGGTACCTATTTTTCTACAGTATTTTTATAACGACCGTACGTTTTCGTCAAGGTGACTTGGCATTGTCAATTTTAAAAATATTGTGAAAAATACTCATATATAAATCAAATGTATATCATAAATTACACTTAACTTTTTCTGGATTAAGAGTGTGCTACTGTAATTCAGAGTAACGTGGACTATCAGCCGGAGAGAATCTAGACGTCTGGCTGCCATTCATCCATTGGTCATACCACATTCAAAACGACGTGGTAATGAGTAGATTCGGATAAAAGAAACTCCTTAAGAGTGTTTACAACAACTATCCAAATGGATAGGCCATAAAAACAGGCATCCGGGTCTGCTTGTAACTGACGCTGAAGGAAATACGGTGGACATAAACTATGGTCGCCTTAGTAATAGTGATATGGACCAGGTGATCAGTGATGTGCGTTGTAGCAGGTACATACCAAGAGATGAAGAGGCTGGCAGAAATCAAAGATATGTAGACAAATGGAGAGCTTGCTGCAAACCAATCTTACAATTATTGTGTCCATGAAGAACTTTTTTGACCACTACCAAAAAATATATATGAAAAATAATTTTACTTTTTTCGGAATATTAAAGGAGAACCTGGAACTCAAGGCACCTAAAGGGCTACGTGATCACTTTATGCGCTTGCTCAGCGTTCACTAATTATGCCTTCTCATTGAGTTCTATATATTTTAATAATGAGAAACATATCGTTTGTAAATAAGCTGAAAAACACCGTTGCCATCTATGAAGTGACGAAGAAACCTTTTTGTAACGCCATATATTTTATTTTTGGCTTGTTATACGAGTATTTAAATCGAATTCCAATGTATATGTAATTTTTTTAATGATTTTTTTTCATAAAACTCTTCACCACTATGCAGTTTAGACTATTCTGTACAAAATAGCATTATTTTTCGTTGATGATTGTGGCTTGAATCAGTTCAGCGCTACGATATCAAGTACAAAATTTGGAAAAAAATGTGAAAGTGCTGAAATACGAGAACGTACATGGGATGTTTTACGAAAAGTTATCTAAAAACAAATATTTTGTTTTTTTTTTTACCGTATATTTCTTTTTCATTAAACGACGTGAAGGTAAAAACGGTCCGATTTCCCTTATATATGACTTGGCGAAAATCATTCCGGTAATAAGTTCATTTTCTTTTTCGGCTTTATGACGCTACATTTTATGATGAAATATGAGACTGGAAAAGACGTTCCGTAATACGACGCTAAGACTTTTCTCCGGTTATACTTCCACATCTTCTCCTCTCGCCCCCAAACTTTCTCATTACGATACAGACAAAAAATTTAACGTCCATAATAATACAGAGATTAGAAGGAAATATGAAGGGATCATTAAAGCGACGTTAGCTACTTTTACCACACCTAAACGCACGATTCCCAATACAAACGAAAGCTCTGACAAAAAATGCAGTGTGCGAAAAATATATAATAATCCAATTATTTTCTTATTAAATATAAAACCCTCACGTCGTTTTTCTGTTACGAGTAGGCAGCCATAACCGAACACCACACAATTCTATCAAAAAACAATTAGTTTTAATGTCTGGTATTTTGATATTTTCTTCCTTATTGAATATAGGTATGAAAATGTGAGTTTGGTACCTGGGAGTGGTTGCGTTTACCAGTGCGCATCCCCTTTCAATAGGTGAAAATTGCAGATTTTAGTATCATTTGCATTTTGTAAGTCCTTTTGTGCTCTTATACCATCCATCTGGTTACAATGATCTTGGTGATTTTTTCACGCACAACCTAGAAGATTTAATAGTTATTTATTATTTATTTATTACTTCTCAAGCAACTAACAGGTACTATGTCAAATATTAATTTAACACTCACACAATAGCAAGTTGCCACATTCTGGAGACTAACGATATTTATCGTCTCACAGATCCAGACTGAAAACACAATTAAAAACTGTGTCTCCACCGGGAATCGAAACCGGGGCCTTTGGATCAGCAGTCAGATACCCAACCAACTGAGCCATGAAGGTCGACAAAGAAAAAATCTTCTTCTTTTTTTATAAACCTATATATATTTTATTTCAGTAACAGTACCTACATTATGTCACAAACGGTCGAATTTGATTAGTGCAAATAACATACAAGTACAAATTATATTAAAATAATGTTCAAATCTGCAATTTTCGCCAGTAAAGATGATGCGCCCTGGTAAACGCAACCACTCCCACGTGCCAGACTTACCTACTTTATACCTATATTCATCATGAAAGAAAATATCAAAAAACCAGCCATTAAAAATGATTCATTAAAAACGTTTCTATCTCTAGTACAATTCTAATGGTTTCCAAATTTTCACATAGATATATCAATTTCAATCATTCCCCTTTTTTATATTTCAAACAATTTTTAGCTCTGTATAATTATTTAAGGCGCCTATTTAATTTCTTTAGGAGGAAGGTGTTTTGAGTGTAGTATTTTTTCTTTAGGAGGAAGGTGTTTTGAGTGTTTTGAGTGTAGATATATCAATTTCAATCATTCCCCTTTTTTATATTTCAAACAATTTTTAGCTCTGTATAATTATTTGAGGCGCCTATTTCATTTCTTTAGGAGGAAGGTGTTTTTAGTGTAGTATTTTTATTACTAATTTTATTAGTAATTTGTAGAATCAGTTTGATTACACTACAAAATCAATCTGCTCAGTATATTAGAAACGGCACGGCAATCTTATTTAATTTAATAAATTAGAGTTGTGTTCTCAGATAAATGAGGATATGTATGTCTGTGAGTGTCTGTGCATGGTCGGTCAGGAAGTGTGTTTCGGATAATCCCATGGGTGATTCACATCTTCTCAACCAATTTTAATTTGTTTCTCATTCCGGATAGAAACAGTCGACCATCCTCTCATCCCATACCATCTAGTGATGAGCGAATTCTAGACCACAGGTATGGTTTTGGTCTTAAATTTTCAATCAAGTCTTTATCTTCGTCATAATCAATTGCCTGTATTAGTCTCATACTCCTCAACCCCCTTCTTGTGCAACTTCCTTCACTGGGGTCCAACAAATTTCTTCATGTTATCCATCCATCTGTTTGAAGGTTCTCGTGGTCTGCTATCACCTCTCGGTCTCCGGTAGCTTTTTCGTCAATCTATTGTCATTCATTATTGCAATTTGTTCCCCTTATTTTCAATTTTGCAATGCTATCACCTCAGTCACGTCTGATTATTTAGTCTTAATGTGTACCGATTATTTACAATAAAATAATACAATACGTATTCATAATACATTATCATATTATACAAAAAAAAAACACAGTCAAAAATAACATATTCATAGTACCTGCTGAAATTTTTAGCTTTTCATTTGAAGCACAATCAGCAAGGCAATGGAATAGTCTAAGTCCTGGGGGACAAGTCTAGTCCAACCGGTGAAATCAAAACTCTACCCATATCATGGATATAATTATTATATAATATCTTTAGATGTCATAGAACTCCATATGATAAGTATATCTATGATATGGGTAATTGGGTAATCACGAGGGTTTTGATTTCGCCGGTTGGACCAGACTTGCCCCCCTGGTCTTGATTTTGATTTTACAGTGACACATGCGGTCTCGATCTTGAGCGAGAGTTTTGCTCGTCACTAATCCCATCCCATGTGGTTCAGACAACACCAGACTGGACCAGATATATCTATTCCTAGAAATGTCGTGTCGGTAATGGATTCAGCGTACTGCGCAGTACGGCACGGCACTGACTGTCTCTACCCCTGGACTACCGACTAATGTGTCCACTATCACGCCAACTTTTTAACTGGTAAATCAACATTACGTAAACCGGCGATTCAAACCTCTGGGAGATGTAGTTGTAGGTATATCTGATACCTTATTTGAAAAATATAAAATACGACACAAAAAAAAAACAACTAGTCGCAAATAATTTGAGTTATCTGCAATCTATAAAAAACAGACAGATTTTTTTTGCAGATTTTTTTAAAGAATGAATATGTTTTTGTGAAAAGTACATATACATTCTAATAGATTCCCTAAACTAAGCATAAATGCTTGTGCTATAGGTGAACGAAATCGGCCTTGGCAGGACTCGAACTCGCGACTAACCCAACGCGCTAACCGCTCAGCCACCCCCATTAAAATATATTTAATAGATACCTTTGCTAATTGAAGTTTGACAACTTCTTGTTGATCCCATCCTCCGATCTTGCTCGAATTGAAATTGAAATTGAAATTGATAACCAATGAGTAACCATTTTTACTGATAAAATAATGAAAATTGGACATCATGGTATAAAATCATCGTTGAATACTCGTAAAAAATCTCATGACAAGTTGGGTTACCTCATTTTTTGAAGTCTAAAATTTAGTAATTTACGCAAAATCTAGCCACTAAAAACATGATATGTTTAAACCGCCTAATGCACTATGAAGTTACGCGTTAGTAAGGGTAACTATCGCGTGCGTTTAAAAAGGTTTATACGTGATTTAAATTATCGGAAAGCCAAAATTTGTTGATTTTTTGCAATTTATGAACAAACCTTACTGGAAATGAAAAAACTTTATCGGTCATTCACTTTGATTTTATGCACTCTTTTAGCATATACAAGATTTATTTCTCTACGACATATAGTTTGTGAGTAATTTTAAAAAAATGCCGTAAAAGAGGATATTTTAAATATTTTTTTTAGGGGAATTTTGGCTGAATTTTAAGATTGCGTGACGAACATTCACTAGAAAAATGTTGAATACACTTATACTATTTTTACTATAAACACACTGTTTAACATATTTGAGGAATTTGATTTGAAATCGGGGTGTTTAGGTTTATATGCCCCCTTAAAAGAAACTATTCAACTTATCCACAAAATCACGTAATGTCTCTCACAGGTAAAGCAGAGAGAACCGAACGCCACATTTTCTAGCTTGACGCACATTGAGTCGCATCAATATTATTTAATGCACAAAATGGAAGGATCGTTGGATTTCGTCATCTCAGGAGACGTCAGAAGAGCCAAGTAGTCGAAAATACAATAACATCTGACATATTTTAGCGATGAATGCACCGTCGTAGTGCAAACCTTGACGTATGCAAGTGAAACCTGGACATGGCAGAAGACGCATGAAAGTAGAATAAATGCAGTTGAAATGAGATCGTTAAGAAGGATTTGTAATAGAACGATGTATGACCGGGTAAGAAATGAGGACATAAGGAAAGAATGTAAGATGAAGAAAGATGTCATTACTAGAATGAAAGTGAACACATTGAGATGGTTTGGTCACATGGGGAGAATGAATGAGGAACGCCTGACGAAGAAAATATACAGAGCGGAAAGGAATGGAATGAGAAGTAGGGGACGCCCAAGAAAGGGATGGCACGACCATGTGAACGAAATTTAGAAAGACGGAAATGTTAGAAGTGTGAGCAATAGACGAACATGTATGAGACGATGCATGGATGTGGACGAGGCGAGGGATGCGTGCCAGGATAGAAAAATGTGGCGTTCGGTCCTCTCTGCCTACCCCGCAAGGGACATGGCGTGATGGTATGTATGTATATTTTAGCGATAATATTCATCACTCATTCTGAGTGTAGTGCCTTTTTAGATGAGACGAGACTGGTGTGTGGAGATGCACGCATGTGTAGTGCTTACTTTTAATAAGGTGATGCACATCCGCTCATCTGTCTCTGGTTACCCTTAACTGTGGGATATTCCGTGATGGTATTAAAAATAGATTAATTTTCTATTTTAGTGTTTTATTTAGGTACTTATTGATGGTGAATCAAATTATTTAAGTTTGGGTACATATTATGTAGTTGGACTTCCCACCTCATCGAGAAATAACCTCTCAACATTTTCTTCCTTTTACCCATCGCCATTCACATTTAATATGTAGAAAATAATTTATTTAGCAAAACGCTTTCCTTAAACTAAGTGGATTGTCAGTCGATTCTTAAGGCGACTACCGTCACCGCGCAACTTCATCAATATTTAGTATGCGATTACCCAATTTCAAATATTTCGTACCACTTTAAAAACGCCGGAAGAAATATTCTCATTAGGTACACCCTTTTCTTAACTTCACTAGTCTGTCTGTCTGTACTATATTTTCGCAGTCGATTTTTAACCAACTTCCCGATCAATAATTTGTGTATTCCCTATGACAATGCATATTAATCCAGGTTGATTCATTTAAGATTAGGATAAAATATTAAACAATTTCGTATTTCATATAAAATTAGTGTAATCATTTAAGTATGTACAATTTTTATCGTTTCATATGTTGTGTATTTCAATTTGTTAACTGTATAAAACAACTGAGTTTAACATAAAGTTTTATATTTCCTTATTAATATAAACAATCTACGAACTAACGTGATTTTTTTTTTTCATTTCAACTCGGAGCGTCTTCAATTTTTTTTAGGTACTTTTTACTGTTATATTTATATATTTTTTAATATTGCCTTGGTTAAGAAACATCAGGGAATGGACCGAAGTCCGCAGAGTGGAAGAGCTATTTCGGTTAGCTCAAGACAGAGATGCCTATGCCTAAATTGATGTCGACGTCGGGGGGAACTAACATGGCACAAAAAGAAAGAAAGAAAGAATAAGGTATAAAAAATTGGTTAGGTTTGATTCAGTGAGAATCATGCTTCCTTCCTAAAAAATCATAAGTATTCACTAATAGAAAATTGGTTAGGTTTGATTCAATGAGAATCATGCTTCCTTCCTAAAAAATCATAAGTATTCACTAATAGAAAATTTTGACTAGTAAATAACATGTAACCTCGTAACGACATTCGTAAAAAGCAGATGTATTGAATCTAAGAAACTACCTAATAATATAATATTTTAGAATATTAGCAGCACAATAATAACGACAAAAAAATCTGCCACTGTCTGTCATGTTTTTCCCTCATAATAAATTTTATATACCTCAATAAAATACATACATACATACCATCACGCCATATACCTTACGGGGTAAGCAGAGAGAACCGAGCGCCATACTCCTCTATTTTTGCATACATTTCTAGCTTCCCAATAAAATAGTATTATAAAAGTAAATGATTATGTAATGTTATAAGCAATCTAAAATAAAATATGAAAAAAATAATAAGCTGCAGATATATTATGAATATTAAAAAATACTTAAATCTTCTTCTTCCTCTTTTATTAGATCTTTGATCTGTTTTTACAGGTCCTGGGACGAGGATGTCGAGCTCTCCCTCCATCTCTTTGATGGTCTTCCCTGTGGAGTCCCTCTGGTATTTCGCGCATTACGATCTTTGGCAGCCTTTCTGGATTCATCCTTTTAACATGATCTCTCCAGTGTCGTCTTATTTGTCTGCTCCACCTTACAATATCCTCCATATTGCAGGTTCTGCGGATCTCCTCATTGGGGATTCTGTCTCTGAGGGTTCTGCCCAAGATAGGTCTTAGTCTTAGTATATACTTAAATCGTTTTATTATATTGAATTGATTATCGACGCGTTTCGTGCATGGAACGTCGTCAGAATAATAGGTACTCTACTATACTGGAACTATAAATGTATCGATTACCATCACACATATTTGTTTCGCTAGGAAACTATGAAATAAACAAAAAATAAATTGGCTGCATTTAAAACAGGAATTATTCCTAGTTAGACAGACAATGTAAATAGTGGAACACAAAAAAATGGGTGAATTTATTAAATTATAGGTATACTTATGTATAGATATTTTTTTTTCTTTGTATAAAATAAAAACATTATAAAAACAAAAAAAATCAATTAAATTTAACAGAAGAAAGCCTAGTATATTTTATTTTATATTATTTAAGTTATATGTATGTGCATACAATGGAGTTATATCATGAATCATTGATTTACAAACTTAACTTAATAAATTAATACAAACAAAAGTTATATATTTTAGAAAATATTATCACGTTCGTTATCACCTTAACAGAATGTATTGTCAGTCGAACCTAAAAGCCCTGCGATGGAAAATATAAATGACAACTCAAAAGACAACAAACGTTCTTCTTCCCCTCACAATTTCTTTCCTTTCCACTTCCCTTTTCCCATCCCTCCCCTCACCCCAAGTAGACGAGAATAAGAAAGAAAGCATAGACAGTGATATATTGTAACCACTTACAGCTAATGATTGTCAAGTTAGTCTGTCCATTAAATCCTGCCTAAGATACTTTTTACATCGCTACGTAGATAGATACAAGACATTTCGTCATTCAACAAAATATTACATTTTAACCGAGAAAAATACGTTAAGATATATTTTCACAAACACAATACTCAAGTGTTTGTTTAAAATTAATACTCAAATTAATACATTTTAATGTGAAATATATCTGTATAAATATACTTAATTACTTAACGAGTCCGGAACTTAGATTTTGCCTCTCCAATGTGTGGCGGCGGAAATCTCCCTATCGGTTAATCTTATCTGCCCCCTAGACATTTTGCTCAGGAAAAGAAACAAGAAAAGATAACTCAATATTTGAAAGTGACTGTTACTTCCACGCATTGAGTTTTCTTTTCATGTTTCTTTTCTTGAGCAAAATGACACGTTGTCTAGGGGGACAGGTCGTCCATGTGACAGCCTTCGTCCAGTTCTGAGCAGGACAGCAGATGGTCGTCACCCTGCACTGCCCCACAATTACAGAAGATATCGTCTTCCATCAAAAAACCCCACTTGTGCAGGTTGCTCTTGCAGCCACTCACACCCACCCTCAGCCTGTTCAATGACTTCCATATTGGGAATGGCAGGTAATGCGCCCTATTCATCTTCATATGCTTATGTCCATCCATGCAGAGATTGGGTCTTCCATCCACATCTCCTCTCGGCGTTGCTTTTCTTTATTTTAATTTTAAAAAAATCTTTTTTTACTTTGATTAAGGTGAAAATGAATTATAATATAACAAAAAAGATTTATGGGTAATAATCAGCCAAAACGATTTCACCTACATACCTTATATTCTTACGATCGATCATATAAAAAATAAAAATAACGCTAGGCCCCTGAAAAGAAAAAATGTTCTTGTGAAATATAAATCAGACACCGGCTTATAATAGTGCTTCCAGTCTCTTCCACGCATCAATAACATCTCGCGTAGTTCAGCAATGAGGTTCACCACGCATTGTGAATGTCGTGTGTGGATATGCGCGCATGTGATGTGATCCGTTTACAAGGTAATGTACACCCGCAGACCTGTCGCTGGTTACCCCACAATTGTGGGATATGCCATGATGGTATGAATGAATGAATAAATCAGAATTTTGATCGTATAAAATCTTAAGATGTAGTTCTACAATATCAGACAAAATTAAAACATATTTTTATTGACAAACCTTTTAACATCTCAATAGAGACGAAGTTATGTTACAATAGACGAAATTATGCCTGAACATTACGAAATCACATAAAATGATTACTTGAACCAGCCGATGACAGGTCGTAAGCCCTGTAGGTGCCTTGAGTTCCTGGTTCTTCTATAATATTCTAACTTCGTATCTATTGAGATTCGTAGATAACACTTTTTTTTATTCGCCGATTATAAAGCGACCGCATCTTCGCCAGTGCACTTGCACTTGAAAAATATGAAATTATAAACTCCCACTATTTCACAGAATCTTATTAATATATTATATAAGATTAAAATATATATATCTATGTATGTCGATATTTTTACATACTTACCGTCAATATTTGAGAATATTATTCCTGCGGTGTGTGTGTGTGTCGGTTTCTATGTAGCAACGCAGTCCTTAACATCGACATCATGTACAAGCTTAAAAGTTTTGCCTAAGCGAAACATGGTTTTTGCATTTGGTCTCATACTTAGAGGTGCTCGCTCTGCGCTCCTACTACGTTGGGTGAACAACGAACAGCCTCAAAACTTGAAATATATAGCGTCTCTCTGGTTCTACCATATACTTTCCTACATATTATATTATGATACACTTCTTCATAGGTATAAACTACATATATAGTAGTTATGATGTACCTTACAACTGGAAAGTATTTTTACTCTTACCTTACTATTGAGTATTATTATTCACAAACCAAAGTATAAATAAAGAAAATAACTCGTTATTTCTTTAAATAAATCAAAATAAATACATTAAGGGGGGGACTGCTGCCAACGTACCTATTTTTCAATTTGATATACCATCATTACTTCTTATCAAATCGTTTTGAAAAAAAAAATTTAGATAGTTTAGGTATTAATAAAGAAAAATATATCTTTACTTTCTGATAATGTTCTGTATAAATTCTTGTAGAAAAATAATGGCATACCCCGATTTTCAACGTTTATCTTATATTTTTAATAAAATATAACCATAGTTCAACATATTTTTTTTTTAATTAAAGAAAACAAAAATATCTAGAAAAATACGATGTGACGTTGCATTAATGCTTCAGGTTTAGAAAATAAACCTAAAAAACATTTATTTTCCATTCAGCGCCATTGCGAAATATAAGTTTTTTTGGTTTATTAACTTAACCTGATGCATTAATGTAACATTACATCGTTTTTTTTCAGATATTTTGATCTTCTTTAATTTATAAAAAAAATATAATGCTCTATACCTTATAGTTTTTTAGAAATTTAAGATAAATGTCAAAAATTGGGGTATGCTTATTATTTTCCTACAAGAATACATATATACAGAACATAATTAAAAAATTAAGGTATATTTTTATTTATTAATATCCAAACTAACTAGGTTATTTTTTTCAAAATGATTCGTTTTGTAGTAATGACGCAAATTCAAATTGAAAAAAATAGGTACGTTGGCAGCAGTCCCCCCCTTAAGGACTAGCGAATTACATAAAACTAGATTATGTATTGTGTTACACTTCAACATATGTATAAAGTATACATCTAGAAGGTGCCTACCTACTGGAAAGTATTATTAGTTATATTTAAATTAAACAATATGTTTTTGATTCTACGTATACCTATTCAAGAACATCAAAAAAATCAAAAACGTATTGTTCAACTATAACAAAATTTATAATGGAATTCTACTACGTAAAATATCCACAAGTACCTACTACTCGCGTGATACATAGAATAAATATGTAAAGGAAAACACTCGAAATATTTTAAAAATAAGTACCTATGTCATAATATGTACATTAAGGACTAGCGAATCTAGACACCTCAACTTTGTGAATAGGGATTTTAATCCGGAAAACTAATACGGCGGATTCATCATCATTAGACGTTAACCGAATCACCACCAATGGATCCGATTATCGGCCAATTAAAAATAATAAGTAAACAGTTTATAAAAGAAAATAGAACCATGTCGACCTTGGTTATGTCTGTAGCTCTGAAAGAAGGCGATTGACAGGTGACACAACTAGTATTACTTTTTTTCCCAGGATACTTATTTCCTAAACCAATAGTGAATTTTTCAAGGTTTTTCGACTTAAAATTATAATTAAAAGTATGTAAGTATATTGAGTTTTTAACTCGTTATAGTGATAATTGTGCCATTGATTAAATAGATTCCTAATGATTTTTATTTACTGTACCTAATGTTGTTTTTTTATTATTAGAATATACTTAGATATTGTCTTCAGAACACGCTGACAAGTCTAGAAATAAGACGGCATGACTCATAAACATTTTTTTTTCAATAAAAAAAATTATAATAATAATTTGAAGAATGAGACCTTTTGACGTTCCCATATTACCTATCGTGATATCAGTAAGTTGATAAACTGTATTATGTTACATTAAATCAAGTACAATATATAAAGTTAGACGAGAAAAAAATTGCTTTAACAGGGTAAATAAGTTTTATAAAATTTGTAATAGGTACACTCACTCTATAATCTTTTATTTTGGAAAGAAAAGGAAAAATAGCTTCGATGTGATGAATCAAAACGTATTGAAATTGGTGCTGGATTGTAATCCCTATTTGTGAAAAAATTAATATTGAAAGTACCAAATAATTATTTTTTACTCCTCACTAACTATGATTTCGCAATTTTTAAGGGTATTTTTTTATTGCAGATTATCAACAAGTATCATGCTGAGATTGTATTCTGAATGTTTCGTCACAATATATCTGTGTGTGTGCTGTGTGCTGTGTGCTATGTGCTATGTGCTATGTGCTATGTGCTATGTGCTATGTGCTATGTGCTATGTGCTATGTGCTATGTGCTATGTGCTATGTGCTATGTGCTATGTGATATGTGATATGTGCTATGTGCTATGTGCTATGTGCTATGTGCTATGTGCTATGTGCTATGTGCTATGTGCTATGTGCTATGTGCTATATGCTATGTACTATGTGCTATGTGATATGTGCTGTGTGATATGTGCTGTGTGCTATGTGCTGTGTGCTATGCACGGCGTGTTTATTTTACTTTATCTATTGTGGACTAAACTACTCATTCGATTCATTTCAAATTTAGCAAATATGTATAATATCTAATACTCGCTTAGACCCCATTAGAAGAACATCTGAATAGTGCTTCTCAATTTTTTAAACTGTCAAATATTTCAAAGTGACCCCAAGTTCAGGAAAATCAAAATTTGAATTTTTTATTTTCAAATTGGTAAGAAAGCACACCACTTATACAATGGCATTAGAGTTACAAGTTTTTATAATAAAATATTTAAATAAAAAATTATTCATTTCGTGAAAATGCTAAATACTTTCCATACAAAATTTTAATACAATATAGTAGAATGACTTGTCAGTGAGGAGTTTAGAGTTGGCCACAACCCACTCGTTATCCCTAGCCCTCGTTCCTCCACTACTGGACGAATGCCTCTTCCATACACTCACACTTTTCTCTCTTCTCTCCCTTAGACATTCATGTCAGACCATACATACTTTATTTACATATTTTTGTATACTTTTTTAATAAATTAAATTTCATTATTCATAGCTGTATAACTAGATTCCTCATAATATTATCTTTGATCTGCTGAAATAAATCTTTTCATTCAGTAACTCGAAAGAACCGAAAGAGAAGGCAATGTTATTTCATATTCTTATCTATTGAAAAAGACCTCTTTGGCAGAAAAGTATATGAATTAAAATTGAACACAAAGATGATACTATTATTATCACTATACCGCGGATTGTGAAAAGCCTTTGAACAAACCACAAAAAAGATGTTTCAAAGAAAAGTCGTTTATTTTGTCCTACTCTCTAATATTGTAATAATGCGACGTTTCCTTATCAAAATATTTTAATTATGATTTTACCAAATAAAATAATATTTAATTTAATTTATAACCAAAAGGATTCATTCATATCGGTGGTACATTGTATACAACAGAATGTTTCATTATTGAAATAATATCTTGTCACTAGTCATGCTCTAAAATATTCTTGTACAGATTTGGTCTAATATTGAAAATATTCGAAACATAAATTAATCTAAAAGTTACATTAATAGAACGTTTCATTAAAAAGTATAATCAGACTAAATGTTTTTATGCAAAAATAAGACCAAAACCATATGCTTTGAATGATGATCAGACCAAAAATATTCAGTCTGGGTTCACAATAAATACCTACAAAAACAATTTCACAAGCCGTGTTTGATTGATGTTGAACTTTTAAAAAAATAAGAAATTTTATTTCTTCGACTTTTGAAATATTTTGTGTAATTCATATAGATATAAATTTCTTCGTTCTGTAAAAAAATCTAAGCTTTTTTGTATGAGAAAATATATAAAACATTGTTTATAGTTTTATTAAATTTAATAAAACGTGGCTAATGAATTAATGAATTTGAAAATATTTAAACATAAGATGATATAAGTTTCAAATTGTATTTAAGTATGAAAAAAAACTACTGCTGGCTTTGAATTAATTCATTTAATTTTGAAATATACGGCAGAAGCAATAGTTAATTATAAATAAAGATAAAAATATAGAAACAGATAAAAATATAGATTCAAATGAAAATAGACAAAAAAGAATTATGACACCTTACTCGTATAAAATAAAATGAACAATAGAAATAACAGTGCAAATATTAAAACAAAATGTAAATTATCTGAAAAAAATGTTAAAATATGTTCAACTAACATGGATAAGAGAAGAATTAAAATAAAATTATTCACACAAAGAAATAAATGTGTCAATCAAGCAATCAATATTACAGACATCAATTTAAAAAATATATTAACTAAGTTTAGTTTGTCGATCGACAATTCTTGATAGAACTCCATTGTACGTTGATATGTTATAAAAAATATAAAAATACTTGGTAATTGTTCTATTGTGTTTATTTGATTATTGACGCGTTTAGTCTCAGTCTTGTAGAGCATTATTCTGACGATGTGCTTTGCACGAAACGCGTCAATAATCAAATAAACACAATAGAACAATTACCAAGTATTTTTATATTTTTTATAACATATCAACGTAAAAAATATATGATATTTACTTGTATTAACATTTTTACAATACCTCATCAAACTGATTGAAATCTTGTGCTTGATGAGGGAATCACTTGATAATAAAACAAATTTAAAGATAAAGTAAGCAAAACAAGTGAAAACATACGAAAATTTTTATTTGATATATTTATAATTAAATATTCTCACTCACGTTTTTTTATTATTTTGACAACAAACAGGTACACCTACTTAATATAACATAATAAGATAACATAACTTAAAGTAACATAATTATACAAAACTAATGCCGCGAAAAACTCAACTATAAACAGAATTATAAACACATACATAAAATATGAGAAGTCCCTTGACATAGACCTATTCAGTGACACAAAACATAAACTCGCTCAAAAATTAAAAACATGAATTTCATAAGACTATCATTTACGCACAGCACGTATGCACATACACATATACACTTACACACACACATACACCTTCACACATATACACCCTCACACACATATATGACTTTGTATCTTGAATATGTGACTGTATTTTGTAATAAATTATGATAGTATTGTAAGCTAATAATTGATGTATGGAGATGATAATTGTTTTATTTGATATTTTTGTACATATATACTATTCTTTGTACCTTGTTAGCTTCGTAGTATGTAGTGCCCCAATAACATGTAGCCTTATGATATATAAAAAGGAAGAAATGTGAAGGGGGAAGGAAAGGAAAGGAGAGTAAATAAACTTATAAACATGTTTTAAACTATAGCTAAATATGAGCATAAAAATAAAAATAAAAAAAATAAATCGTAAGAATATGCGTATATACACACATGTAGGTACACACTACACTCCAATGTACTAATACATACATGCATGATACATTCACACATTCATATACACATATACATACATACTAAATTCATCATTTAAAAGTTTTTGACAATGAAAGAAAAATGTTTTAGACCAAGGATACAAGAATAAGACCGAGAGATTTCTATTTTTGGTCTTGTATTATTCAACACTGATTATCACACGTAATAATACTAAAAGATTCGTTTCAAAAGGACGAAATAATCAGACGTTAAATTGTAACAAAGTATTTAACTAATAAATTCTAATGGGTTTTCATTTGAATCACAATATGAATTGAAATCTGGTCACAATGTGTCCAGTAAGCAACACCCTTTTGTGAATGTATATAGAATGTATCTGATGCCGACCTTTAGAATTACCAACGCAAATTTTCCTTAATTAAAGTAAAAGCTCTCTTCATACAGCACACCTTTGGTTTGCGATAACAGTTCAGATATTATTATCATTTCGCTGGCTTCTGTATTTGGATTCCTGGAAGATCTTTGTTGATCCAGATCTTCCTAGTACTGCAACGCTCTTGGCAACGGCTTTTCATTTACATCCAATCTCTGTAAAAACCATTTTATTTCGGTAAATGTCGAGTTTCTTTGTCAAATATTTATTTTGTAAAAAAAAATATTTAATTACAATAGAGACACTAATAAAATACTCCGTGTGTATTTTAAATATAATTACACTAAGAAGAAATGAGAAAGATAATAAATTAAAAATGGGATTTCCGCTAGAAAAATTGAAAATACCTACCACCGCTTATTTTAAAGGAGATATTGTTGTATTATTTTTTTTCTAAGTTTATGTCAATTTCGTACTAATGTCATGTAATTAAGATTCATGTTTAATTATTTATGCCATTAATTTTTTTTTTGTTAAGAATTTGAAATGAACTATTTAAATTAAAATTTTATTTTACAAAAAAATCCCGACTCCCGATTTTTTTTATTTTCTGGAATAATTTTGGATTATTATGATAAACTTGAATGTTACGGGAAGAAGATTGTAGGATACTCATTTGATAGGTATTTTTGGGATAAAAAGTATAATATTAATTAGTGAAAAAATAAACAACCTATGACCCAGAATATTTCGGTAAGAAATTATAGATTTATTCAATTTCATGTAAAAAATCTAATATTTTTAAAACGACTGAAAATAGTTCTGCAATTTTATAAAAGAATGTCAATCTTGGATAAGAGAGAGAGCTCTTAAGATAAAAAAATATTACTAATTTGTATATCTCGTGTTTCATGATTAACATTTCCTTGGATGCTCCCTTAGTAGGGGTAGGATTTTATAGTGAAGACGGATTTTGAAATTCAACCCTCCCTCTGTCGCATCTATAAATTATGTTTCTACTTACAAAAGCTGATTGCATGTAAGAGTTTGAAACACAGGATGCTTAGAAAAACTATTTTTTTATTTATCCATTTATTACAATTTCATTTAAAGTGAAATTATACAAAAAATATGTGAGATGGTATTATCTTAATAGAGTTAAGACTTAAGACTCTCACCACTTAAAAAATCTTCACTAGCTCAAGTGCCCTGAAAGGATAGAGTACAAGATATGCCTAACAACATTCAAGGCAATACACTGTCTGGCCCCGCAATACCTATCCGAAATGTGCACTCCGCTCACCTCAAACAACAGACAGAAATCCCTCCGTTCAGCTCAAAGCTCAGCAATCGGTAAACTAAACGAAGTTAACCGAGTGCACAAATCAAACTTTGGTGATCGTGCGTTCGCTGTTGCTGGTCCATCCTCATGGAATAAACTTCCATACCGACTCAGACAAATATGTAGACAATATAAACACGTTTAAAAAACAACTTAAGACACACCTGTTTAATATTTCACACAATAACACCTCCTAAATTTGAATTTGAATATAATGTAATGAAACCAACTTAATAACACTGTAATTAACTAAAATTAGATTCAATTAAATAGAATATACTAAGTATTGTATACATCGTTTTTATGTTTATTTTTAATTTAATTTAAGATCAATAACCTAGATTTTAAGCTTTTACTAACATGAAAAACTAATAGCTACAAAGCGCGCTTGAGGTGAGTTTTCACGAAAACGGCGCTATATAAATTATCCAACCATATGTATAAGAATTTGAGTTCGAGAGAGGACCATCGTATTTAAAACATAAAGTACATTTCAATATTGATTTCGTCTTTCTCAGATATTTTTATCTTTTTGTCTTGTTGTACTCTTTTATTTTATTATGTTTATCATACCATCACGCCATTTCCCTATTTGGGGTAGGCAGAGAGAACCGAACGCCTGACTCCTCTCTCTTGACACACATTCCTCGCTTCATTCACGTCCATACATCGTCTCATACACGCTCTTCTATTATTCTTACTTCTAACATCACCATCTTTCAAAATCCCATTTATGTGATCGTGCCAACTTTTTCTTGGCCGACCTCTACTTTTCGTTCCTCTTTTATCAGCCTTGTACACTTTTTTTGTCAGACGGTCATCACTCATTCTTTCTATGTGGCCGAACCACCTAAGGGCATTTATTTTCATATTACTTACGATATTTCTTTCAATCATACATTCTCGTCTAATATCCTCATTTCTTATTCTATCATACATCGTTTTACCACTTATTATTTTTTAATTTTGTCAATGCTGACGGTGTTGAATATGTAGAATTCCATAATGGGTATTTTAAATCAAACAAATGATTTGGTCTACATATATATTTTTTCCTGAGTCCAGGACGACCGTTTCAGCTTATTAGGCCCTTATCAACTGGTTATTAGGCCCTTATCAACCTTATCAAGCTTATTAGGCCCTTATCAACCTATTAGGCCCTACCAGTTGATAAGGGCCTAATAAGCTGAAACGGTCGTCCTGGACTCAGGAAAAAATATATATGTAGACCAAATTATTTGTTTGATTTAAAATACCCATTCATCATCATCATCATCACTGGCTCTACAGCCCGTTGTGGACCTTGGCCTCCTCCAGCATTCGTCGCCATCTTCCTCTATCCTGACAGGCACTCCTCCAATCCCTTATTCCAACTGCTTCTACGTCCCGCTGCACACCATCCAGCCATCGGAGTTTGGGTCTACCGACACTACGTCTACCTTGGGGCTTTAAATAAATGATCCTTTTTGGCACTCTTTCATCACTCATTCTTTGGACGTGCCCTGCCCATCTCAGCCTCCCTGTTTTGATGATTTTTACGATGTTTGGTTCTTTGTAAACATTGTAGACCTCTGTGTTGTGTCGTATTCTCCAAACTCCGTTTTCCTGGATTGGGCCGAATACTTTTCTGAGTATTTTTCTCTCAAGCACCAGTAGAGATGTCTCATCTTTTTTACTCAGTACCCAGCATTCAGAGCCGTGTGTCAGTACAGGACGTAGTAATGTTTTGTAAATGGTGACCTTTGTTTTCCTCGACAACACCCGAGATGCAAGATGTCTTCTTAAACCATAGAAGCATCTATTAGCCATGAATATTCGGCGCTTGATTTCAGTGGATATGTCGTTCACATCAGTCACCATTGATCCCAGATAGGTGAAACTTCTAACGGATTCTATTGTGTGAGAGCCTATATTGATTGTAGTGGGGGTCTGGTTATTGTGAACAGTTTTGGTGACTGGCATATATTTAGTCTTACTAGCGTTGATGTGAAGGCCCATTCTATTAGCAGCCCTCTCTAGCTCAACAAATGTCTCCGTCATTGCCCGCTGTGATCTACCAATTACGTCAATATCATCTGCGTACCCCAGTACTTGGGTTGTTTTATAGAATATCGTCCCAGTTGTTTCTATTCCAGACTCTCTCACGCATTTCTCCAAAGCAATGTTAAATAGCAGACAAGCCAGGGCATCTCCTTGACGAAGGCCATGTAATGCATAAAAACGGTTCAGAAGTGTCGCTTTGAATCCGAACTCTACACTGCGACCGGACCATAGTGAGCCTTACCATCCTTATGAGTTTGTTTGGAATTCCCAGATACTTCATCGCCTCATACAAGTGTGCTCTGTTGATACTGTCATAGGCAGCTTTGAAATCGATAAAAAGGTGGTATGTGTCGATATTATATTCCAGGGTTTTTTCCAGTATTTGGCGGAGAGTGAATATTTGGTCTATAGTGGATCTTCCTGGGCGGAATCCTTTTTGATACTGTCCCACCAGGTTTTCTGCGTATGGTAGTAGTCTGGCAAAAAGGATGCTGGCAAACATCTTATAGCCTGTATTTAGGAGGGTTATACCGCGATAGTTAGTACATACAATTGCATCTCCCTTCTTATGTAGGGGACATACAACTCCCATCTTCCAGTCGTCAGGCAAAGTTTCGAGACTCCACGCCCCCTCAACCATTCTATGCAGTATTGTAATCAAACATTCTCCTCCGTATTTGAGAAGCTCGCTAGGGATATCATCATGACCTGGGGATCTATTATTTTTTAAGCATTTAAGTGCTGTTCTGACTTCTGTCATACTTGGAGGCAGCATATTGTCATCTTCCTCAGTGTACAAATTATCTATGTCATTATCACTAGTGTCACTATCATTATTTAAGAGATCTTCAAAATGCTGGGCCCAACGCTTCAATATATCCACCTTATCATTCAATATTTCACCATTCTTGTCTTTGCATGCAGTCATTCTCGGCTTATACTCTTTTCGCTGATGATTTAACTTCTGGAAGAATTTCCTGCATTCTTTCTGAGAGTTGAGATTTTCCAAATCATTGATTTGTAGTTGTTCCCATTCCTTCTTTTTCTTCCTGTGAACCCGTTTCTCCTCTCTTCTTCTCTGTTTATATTCATCTGTTGCACTTCTGGTATTTCGTTGTTGCTGTTTGAGATATGCTTCATTCTTCTTTCTCGTTGCCTCTGCACATTCGTTGTCAAACCATTCATTTCTTCTTTTTGGGTCAATTTGTCCAAGTACTTCAGTTGCAGTATTTCTAATAATACTTTGGCATTCGTTCCATAAGTTATTAGGATCTTGGTTTTCGTTGACTTCTATTAATTTCCTGCTTAGTCCTTCCATGTACTGTTTACGCTTATCATGGTCTTTTAGTGATTCTGTATTAAATTTTGTAGATTTTGTTGACTTGTGCATCTTAGCCATTGATATTCTGGCTCTTATCTTATTAATTACCAGGTAGTGATCTGAATCAATGTTTGCACCACGGTATGTTCTACAATCTAGAAGGTTTGATGCGTGTCTACCATCTAACAGTATATGGTCTATCTGGTTACAGGTCACTCCGTCTGGTGACTTCCAGGTGGCTTTATGAATCGACTTATGTTTGAATAGTGTGCTTCCAATGACCATGCTATGGGAGGCCGCAAAGTCTATTAATCTGCTACCATTATCGTTACAATCATTGTGCAGACTGTGCAAGCCTATGGTTGGTTTATAAATGCCGTCATTTCCCACTTTGGCATTTAGATCCCCTATGACGATTTTTATATCTCCACGGGGACACCTATCGTATGCCCTTGTCAGGCTTTCATACCAACTATCCTTCTCTTCCTCTGTGCTTTCCTCTGTCGGAGCATGTACATTGATTATAGAGTAATTGAGGAATTTACCCCTCATTCTGATGGTACACATACGTTCATCAATTGCTTTAAAGTCTATGATAAGGTGTTTTAGTCTCTTTGCTACTACAAATCCTGTGCCCAGTGTATGATGTTTATCATGACAGCTATAGTATATATTATGCTCTCTTCTTTCAATAACTCCCTTCCCCAACCATCTAATTTCCTGTAATGCTGTTATGTCTGCTTTATACTTTGTTAATTGTTCTGTCAATAATCGTAGTGCAGCTGGTCTGTAAAGGGATCTCACATTCCAAGTGCATAGTTCAAAATCGTTGTCCATTTTTCGTTTGCCAGGTCTTATCCGTTCTCTGGTTGATGTCCGAGGTTCAGCTAGTGGTTTCGTAATAGTGTTCGGAATGTAAACTGCTTCACTAGGTTAAAAACCTGTTCTGAAGCAGCTTATAATTATATAGGTATATTGTTTAGGTGTGCGTGTGTGTCATTGTATGTTAACGTAGAGTTGTTTATTTATCACTGTCTTGTCTGTTTTTTTTATCCACTTCTTTAATTCACATTTAAAGCTGTTTATATTTGTATTTTTCTTCAATTCAATTGGAAGCAAATTGAAAATTTTTACTCCAAGGAAATGAAAATTTCTTTGTCCATAAGTCGATTTGGTTCTCGGTATCTGTATATTTGCTTGTCTAGTCTGTCTAGTCTGACGTGTAGTTTGGGTCGATTGGAAGTCGTTAAGGTGTGAATAGATATAAGTGCAAATGTTTTTAGCATATAACTGTGGTATGTCTAGGATGTCAAGTTTTTTGAATAGTTCGGCTGAGGGTGTGCGAATAGGTACATTAAATATTATTTTCAAAACGGATTTTTGGGCTTTAACTATTGAATCTATATTTGTTCTGTAAGTGCCACCCCACCCTATAATACCATATTCTACTATTGATTGGTAAAGTGAATAGTACATTAATTTAATGACAGATTTCGGTAAAACATTTCTGATGGAGCGAAAAATGAAATTAATTTTTTTTAATTTCATGCTTAAAATTGAGATATGGGGTTTCCATTTTAAACATTGGTCAATTGTTATTCCCAAGTATTTCGTTTGTCTAGTTTTTTTTATTTCAGTACATATACAGTTACTTTGTTGGTCTTTGCAGTCATGAATTTTCAGTGGTCTATTTTCATTTGGTTGTCCCTGGTCCGTTTTGGTAAAAGTTATGTATACTGTTTTGTCATTGTTTAATGTAAGTGTGTTACAGTTTAGCCAGTTTTTAATAAGATGCATCCCACTTTCTGCTTTTTTGTAAGTAGATTCCCAGTTTTTATCGCTAAATAACAACACAGTGTCATCTTCAAAACTTATGATTTGTCCTCCTATATTCATATTGCATAGGTCGTTCATGTAGATGAGGAATAAGATAGGACCAAGTATGCTTCCTTGAGGTATTCCGTAGTTTATATTGGAAGGCGAACTCAGAGTGTCTTGAATTTTGACTAGTTGTTTTCGGTTTGTCATATAGCATTTCAATAATTTTAACTCATTTCCGGTAATCCCTAATTTTTCCATTTTTTCAAAAAGTTTAGTATGCGATATTGTATCAAAGGCCTTTTTAATATCCAAAAATATACCAATTGTTTTATTGCCTTTGTCAACATTCAGAGTTATATATCCAGTGACTTCAGAAATAGCATGTTATTCTTCTTCTTCTTCGTTTAGTATACCTAGGTGGTCTGTTATTCTGTAACTATGCCTCTTGGGAATAATACAGCGTAGAATATTAGAAAAAATAATATTAACCCTATTTTTAATGTTACATAATTTAAGATATATTTTAATAATGAATGTAATTTTAATATTTATTTTGCTGTTATAGGTACTTAATGCCTGTCTTATATAAAATGTTATTATGTATCGTAGCTAAATAAAAAAAAATATACGTTCTAATAAAACATTGATAAATACATACAATAAAATAAAAATATCTAAAAAATGATAAACTCCAAGCATAATTTGGTTCTCATTTATTTATGCTTCCTGGGCAACTAACAGGAACTATATCAAATGATAATTCTTCGTGAAACGAATGGTCGGATCAGTCCTGTATTAGTACCGATACAATATAGACGCTGTCAGTGTTTGCATTGTTATAGGTATAGATAGTTTACGTGTGCAATATTTGGAAAATGTATTTATTGAAATACACTTATTATACTTGATTTATAATTACATTTACTTGTGTGTTAAAAATAAACTTTATAAAGATCATTTGTGCCTTAATTTAATATACCACACGTATTGAATCGTGATAAACTTGGTTTGCTTGTATCAATTGTCTTTGACTCCAATGAAATGGATTCTGCCTTTTATTTTCTTCACACAATATTGAAATGTAGATAATACAACATGGTTGCCTACCTCTACCTCTTTACATACATACATTCGTGTTATCAGGATAATGAAAATTTTATACTGGATCCACTAGAGAAAGAGACAATACCAGAGGTCGTCAACATTCAATAGAATATGGTAATTTTTCAATTACACTTAATGAAATCATACACTGTATGTCATTATGTTTCAGATATCTAATCTGTTGGAGAAATTAAACTCAAAACTACTCTTAAAATGTTTACCAATTTCGTAATATTTAAGATTTTGGAAGATAAAAATAAATTGTCATTTACGAGAAAATAAAACTCTATAGATACATTTTTAAAACAAATCATACCAATTGAGTGGTGGAAAAGAGAAAGTTTTGAAAGGCCCGTAGTTGCTCTTCGTCACTATAAAAGTTCCGCATCATCTTATCAAGGGACTGTCTATATTGCTCGTTTTGATATTTCAAAAATATGGCACCTTCGTAAAATAAGGGTAAGTACCTACTTCTAATTTTTTTTATTTAATATTGCTTTTTGGGTAACTAACATGTACTATGTCAAATATTTATTTAACACGCACCCAATAACAAGTTGCCACATTCTGGATACTTACGATATTAATCGTCTCACAGGTCAAGACTGAAAAAACAATTACCAACACAATCTCCAACGGGAATCGAACTCGGGACTTTTGGATCAGCAGTCAACTGAGCTACGAATGCCGACAATTAAATAATTAGCATAGAAACAGGGAAGAGTGTAGTAATTAATTATCGATAAAGTAAGGTGATGCATCAAGCATCAAAAGTTAATGTAGCTTAGATGTCGAATGATTTATGATATAATTAACTACCAGCTGATTTAAGTGGCTGTATATAAAATACATGAAAATTATTATGATATATAATTTTATTCTATTCAAGACTTTACTGTTTTATGAAATTTCAAAAACTTGGATACATTTGATATCAAATTCAATCCCAAGTTCTTTAATTATTTACTCCAAAATAAAATCAGCGAAACATGGACGTTTCAAAAGACGCATGAAAGTAGAATAAATACTGTAGAAATGAGATCACTACGAAGAGTAAGCAATATAAATATGATAGAATGAAAAATGAGAAAATTAAGGGGGACATTATAAGTAAAATGAAAGTGAATACCCTGAGATGGATTGGGCCATATTGAAAGAATGAATAATACACGGTTGATCAAAAAAAAAATATACTATAATAAGGACAATATAATAATAAGGACAATTTATAAAGCGCCGTTTAGTGACAACCGTGGTCACCTCAAGGGCGCTTTCAGTTTGCAAAAAAATAAGTTAAAATTAAGTTACAATTAGTCATATAGCTAACACATTGACAATGGTGAAACTTAAGACTTAAATAAATACAATAAGTTAAAATTAAGTTAAAATTAGTCCTATAGCTAACACATTGAAGATGGTGAAACATAAAACTTAAAAAAATACGTAGAAATCACAAATTAATCTAGTTATATACATATTACATAATCCAGATGAAATTAATTATAAAAAAGAGTCCATTCAAAGTAAATTGGCATAATATTTAGTAAACATAATATTATTGAACGGATGAAGGACAATCTGGATACGATTTGCGGAAAAGATGAGGCATGACCATATATTTGATATTTAGTAAAAAACGAAAGAAGATTGAACAATCGACGAGCATGTATGAGACGATGCAGGGGTGATAAGTAAGCCAGGGATACTATGACTGAAGTAAAAGTATAAATTTAAATGAGTAATTTTGTAAGTATAGAATTGCGAGTTTTTACCCTACAATGAAAGTACATTAAACTAAAATTTACAAAGCGAAATTTTCTAAAGATCAATTGTTGATGAACAAACATGGGCATTCGACAAAAGCATGTTGCTAATAAATCTTGTTAAGAGGCTTTTAATCAATGACAATCAATTTTTAAGGTTAGCAGAATATTCCAATTGGCTGCTGTGAGTAACAAAGGTGTACTTGATTTATTGGAAGATTCTGACCTCTGGTATAGTCTAGACGATTGATATAGGTGAACGATAGTGTTGAATAAAGAAAACCGCTTCTAAATGCTTTGACTCTATACCACCATATTAACACCAATAATTTCATTATACATAGGTAGCTACAATTATTTTTTTTAATTTGTTTAATGTTATAATTTTAAAAAGTGAATTATTTTTTCACGTAATATTTTAACAAGTATAATGCTATTTCTCAACAACATAATATGTAGAACATATTGCGAACATCGTCATGATGTTTTTGCCTGTCTGGCTTATTGTTAAATTTTGTGTCTTCTGCAACACATCGTAACAATATACAATCGTTAAATCGACTTCATAATATTTAAGCCATTATTCCTTTTTTTATCTAAAAATTCTACTTATCATGAGATTAATGTAAGCTTATAATTGATGTATGGGGTGGGGTGGATATCACTACTTATTTAAGTAAAATTTTCAGTAACTACTTAATTTTTCATTAATACATTGTAAGCTTCAATTTGAAATAAATTATTTTTAATATTTATAATTAAAGCTGATTAGTTTTTCATTGATATGGCTTAAAAATTATTTATTTTATTTTATTTTATTTTATCTTTCCTTGTTTTGCTTCTTAGGCAGCTAACCGGCACTATGTCAAATGTAAATTTAACACGCACCCAATAACAACTTGCCACATTCTGGAGACTTACGATATTAATCCTCTCACAGATCTTTATATCCTTATGATTGTTGATAATTATCTCATGTTCTAGAGATCTTTTTTTTTAATCTTCATTTAAAAGTTCGTTTTACTTTTTTTTATACCAACCATATTATGATGTATGCGTAATATAAAAATAATTATTATCAAAGTCAATTCGCATTTCTTAAGTAACGGTTAAATTTTTATGTTCTGGAAAATTATAAGTTCTGCATAGTTGGAGAATATGTACCAAACTTGAAACCGATAAATACAAATAATTTAATTTGATACACAATACATGTATGACAGGATAGTATAGTGTGGAGGTCAGTCCTTTTTTTCTGCCTCGAATAAATGAACAGCTTGATGGCAAGTATGTTTGTATGATGATTAAGTATTAAATAATTGAGAATTCCCGTAGATGTTATGTATTCTTCTATACAAATTGTATGAAACGATGCAGGCTATAAATTTAATTTCAAGGTGTGAAATGCTATGAGGTAATTATTTATTATAGAAAAATATTTTATTTAGTTGGAATATTTGAGCGTTTTCAATACTTAAAAAATGTTAATATAGAAAGTTAAACATATAAGTTAAATCTATATATTATACCATGGTTCGACCAATACTCGAATACGCATCCCCAATCTGGTCCCCAAGATACACAACATACAAACAACGCATTGAAAGAATACAAATATTGTTCATTAAATACTTAAACCGTAAAGCATACCTCGAGTTCCCCAGCTACGACTGCGCGAGAACCCATTATACAATCGACAGTATCGAGAATAGACGCACAGTAAATGATATACATAATGCTTCTGTACAACATTATAAATAATAATATCGACTGCCCCTCAATACTCAATACCATTTCATTTAATATTCCTACTCGCAGAACTAGACATACACATTTATTCCACCTTCCAATTCACCGCACCAATTACGCACAAAACATGACTATTCATAGAATGTGTGATACATACAATAACAGATTTCAAGAGTTTGACATCTTCCACCTCAGCTCCACAACATTCAAATACTCTATACAAAAGAAGATCAATAACCACTTATTATAGGAAACCTTGACGGCATTTATTCTCTTTTTTCTTTTTTCCTTTTAGTTCAATATTATGTTTTAAATCATTGTTAACTTGAAATGTTGCTCTTACCTACATACCAACCTATGATCATATTTTATTTTTTTTATTTTTTGCAAACTTGTATTATTTTATGTCAATCATAACGACAAAATGTAATAGGCCTTAATACTTGATGTTACTATTGTATTGTACTATGTCTTAACGCTGTTTTTTGTCCAACTTTAACATAAATAAATAAATATACATTTGTTATACCTACTTATTTTTTCTGAATAAAAATTGTAAATTTTCAGCGTACTCCCTTATATGTGTTTTGAAATATGTGTTAAAAAAATTCAATGCGTTGAATATTTAAAATAAGTAGATCTAAAATTTTCTACATTATGGCCTATGTGCATCAAGCGGATCAAACACACACACACACACACACACACACACACAAATAAATTGACAGTGTTGGATAATTTTTATTAGTCAAAATGCGTTCGAGGCTTACCAGGATTACAAGAAGATAACAGTGTAGTAGAATACCCGTTTCTTTGTTTATTTTGAAATAAATAAGTACATTTAATAACTGGCATTTCGTTGTGAACCTAAATATTACGTAAACAAAATATAATCTCTAGTGAAGTTTTGGCTTGCCTACAACAACAAAATCTAAATACCTATGTGTTGAGAAGAGAAGACATAATATTATGTATGAAGACTAACTAAATGTTAGCGTAGGTAAGTGGGTAGAATCTACATACATAATATATGTAGTTATTACATGTATGGTTTTAGAGTACGGCATTCCATAATTTGTTTTCTCACTTGTGAGCATAGCCATTAAACTAAGTTAGTCAGAGGTTTAGATATAAACCACTCCATACGAGGTCGTGAATAACAACCAAACTTAACGATTAATTCATGTTGTATTTCATAATTAAGAATATTATTCAACAATGTGTTTAACACCAATTATGCTTCAGATACATACATATGTACCCATCTTTGGATATTTATTATACACGCGTATAATATACACTTACAGTAAATGTAATTCGTAAATCTACAATGAACGTACATAACGATGAAACATACATTATTTTATGAAATAAACTTCAATAGACATTAAGACAAAGTTATAATATAATATTAGTAAATGCACGTGTGCTAAAAAATACATGTGAAATATTTATTTATTTATTTAGATGCTTCTCGGGCAACTAACAGGTACTATGTCAAATATTAATTTAACACGCACCCAATAACAAGTTGCCACATTCTGGAGACTTACGATATTAATCGTCTCACAGATCCAGACTGAAAACACAATTAAAAACTGTGTCTCCACAGGGGAATCGAACCCGGGACCTTTGGATCAGCAATCAGATACCCAACCAACTGAGCCACGAAGGCCGACAATATGTGAATAAAATATATATGTGAAGAAAGAAGATATGTGAATAAAAGAGATAGGATTTCTGTAGCGTGAGAGTATAAAAATTTAATAAATTTTTATACATGAATTTATAAAATTATTATTAAATTTTATATATTTTTTATATTTTTCAAAAATGTTTATAAATTATGATATATAATTTAGAAATATTGTCTGAATGAGCGCGCGGCGCGTCATTCTCCGTTCCGCTTTATTTGTAGTATTACCTCCGTCTTGTGTGTAAATAGTATTGACCTTGAGTTGTATTATAATATATTGATCGTGTTCAATAAAGTGTAAAAAGAAGATATTTCTTCTCCTGCATAAAATAAATACAAGATACTGTACAAAAACAATGTAATACACACGACAAAATCTCAAAAAACTTACAAATCAAATCAATTATTAATATACATAGTTTAATAATACACAAACATCAAATTCTTTTTTTCCCCGTCGGGAGTCATTGGTCTAAATTTCTCAATAGATGGTGTTACAAAAAAGGTTTCTTCGTCACTTCAAAGATGGCGATAGTGTTTTAGCTTTTTTTTCAAACGAAATGGTTTTCATGATTTAAATATATAGAACTTTCAAAATACAATTGATAGGGAACTCAAACAGAAGGCATAATATTGGCAAACGCATAAAGTGATCACGTAAATCAGCCGATGACAGCTCGTAAGCCTTGTAGGTGCCTTGATTTCCCGGTTCTCCTATAATATTCCAACTTCGTCTCTATTGAGATTTAAAAAATGGTCAAATCAAATAAACCTTAGGTATATGTAACTGCTTCATAGCATTTGAAAATGTATGTTTGTATCCTATGAAAATATATATTTTCTTTTTAATGTAATATCTACAAACAAGTATTCAAATGTGAATATATGTACTGTCATATGGTAATCCCTTCCAACCAACTCAAGTTACTCTAGGGTTAAAGTTTTAAGTAAATCCGATACAAGAGTACAATAAACAAAGAAAATAGTATGTACCTTTTAAAAAACTGCGAAACAGATAAAAATAATAAAACTGATCACAGCCACAAGAAAATATTTCCAGAATTATCAGATAAATGTAGTATGTATTTATAAAGTTTTTTGCTAATATTTTTATAGACAAGGTCACATCGTCGCTGTTCGTACTACAAAAGTATAGCTAAAAGCTGTCGAGTAAATGGCTTGACCAGTGTATGCAGCCTTAAACCTCAATTGTTTATTTGAGTTTTTTAGTTCAAACCATACCGTGGATTTGTTGATGTTGGTGTAAGTATCAAATCGATAACTTCAACATTTGATTACGGGTATATTAAAATTAAATATTTTTTATCTCTAAGAAAATCATTTTTGCTTATCAAGAAATAGTTTCGAATCTTTACAATTTATTTGCTATCGTCGATTCAAAGCTTCAAAGCCAAGAACTTGGTAAAAGCTGGAATATCTCTCTCTATCTCTTGATACATTCAATGGACGACGAAAGCTGCTCCATACACGTGTGAGGCAACGTTTGAACGAAAGCTTCTATCGCAACATTTGTAGTTTCAGAGTCAACTTATATAAGGATAAGCCTCTCTGTAAAATCGAAAAGAAGATTTGGGACATGTTCACGGGCATTTCGTCATAGCGACAAGGCGTCCACTCCGAGTAAAAATGAAAATGCTGACAGTTGCAGAAACGTTTTTCCAGATTTGTTACAAGATAAAATTTCAACCAGCTTTAATACGTCTTACGCTATTTATAAAAAAAATCAGTGATAAAATTTAAAAATTAACATTCATATGACATTTTAGTGATTTAAAACCTAGTTAAAACATTAAAATCATTGTGCCTTGTTATTTGATAAAAACAACACTCCATATTACCATATCATCAATGACACTCGTTATTTTCTTCTCTTCAATGGTTCTACAGCCAATATCTCCTCTTGGACTCCAGCAACTTCCGCTGTCACTTGCTGCGACCTTCCAGTTTGGTACACTGAGAAGCTGGGACGCATCCCTCACAATATCGTCTTCCCATCGCAGTCTCGGTCCCCTAGCCTTTCTTTTACCACCTGGATGGCCTTATAAGACTCTTTTTGTGCCTTTTTTACGCGACGATGGCATTCTCTGAACATGCCCGGCCCATCTCAGCCTGCTTAGTCTTCTTAGTCAGCATATATTTTGATTGAGTTAATCTTTAACCTAGAATTTCAATTTTCACATTTTAAAGTATTATAAATATAGCAGAAATTCCAGCTAGCTCAAGACAGATATGCATACGCCAAAGTGGAAGCCGACGTCGAGGGGATCTAACATGGTACAAAAATAAGAGGAAGATAGCAGATATAATAATAACTATGTCGACAAATTTATGTTTTAAATTTTTAATTTAATTAAATATGTTTAATGCACATAGAAAGTTATTCATTATTTAGAAGTTATTTTAATTTTTTAACTGTAATGGTTTTAGTTGGAGTAGCACTTTTCACCATATTAAGTATATGATTTTTTCTTAATTTTCTTCATTCTTTATCTTCACTAATTAATATTTGGGACTGTTTGTGACAACAGAACATGGGGAATAAGATATAACCATGAGCTGGATTAGCTGGAATCAGTATATTTGTGGGGCCTCAAAAGACCACAGCCAGCGACTGCGCAGCTGTTGTGCGCATCGCATTTGCGCAGGCGCAGATCACCCGTGCGAGCTGCCGACCTGTGCCAACAGGCAAAATCATTCGTGTTGGAACTTCCTCTACGCCGAGTCGTTTTGTACGGACCACGCTGCAGTACTTCGTTCCGACGACCGTCGATCTATATATAATCGATATAAAGTAGTATTTTAATTTATAATTGTTTTGGGAAATAAAAACTGTAAGTTCATTCATTTCTTTCATTTTATATTTAAGTTCCTTACATAATATCTATTCTGAATTGGTGCATTTAAGTAGAACATAAAACGTGGATTGGGTTTATACGGGTTCGATGCCGTATGTATAAACCCATAAATAATACCCACATATTCAATTGTAAAAACTTATCGCGTTAGATGGTTTGGACATCTCAGCGAATGGAGGAGAACCAAGTCCCGAAGAAGATTCTCAACATAAGACTAGACGGGGAGGTGAAAGGAGGAAAGACCCAAATTAAATAAGATGGATGGATAGTGTACAAAAATACCTGAAAGCAATCATTGTAACTAATTGGAAGGTGCGGGCGATGAACCGGGTGGAAAGGCGGAAAGTTCTTGAGGTCAAGGATCATGATGGGCTGTAGCCCCATTGGTGATGCTGATGAAATTTCTATGAGGACTTTTATATAGTTAATGCTTTATATTAATCATCAACAACGAGCTATATAACATCTTCAATTCTCCCAAGCTATCTGTTGGGCTGGATGTACTTCAACAGAAGCCATAATATAGGTATGTACATAGAAGGCATTACAAAGAAGACAGTCTATGGACGTGGAAAAGCAGTCAATGAATATACGTGGATATCGTGGTGCCTAGAATTGAAACTGTACTTTTCAATTATTGTAATTGGCTGCACGAGGAAACGAGGATGGGCTTTTTGTTCTTCTGAATGGAGTAATTTCAGACTCGCAGTGTGTAGTTTTGTATAGATGAAGCGTGTACAATTATTTTCATTAAATCATGCCAACAAATTATATCATGGCTGGATCGTTCATTGCTTTGACGCAGTCACCAACTCATATCGCGTTATTTACGGACAGATGAAAGGGGTAACTGTTCATCTAAGCGTGTGCAATTTCATATATAGGTACTAACAGTGCCATTGCAATTGTTCAATCATGAAAACGCGGAAAACGATATGAACATTTGAGAGAGAATAATATAATAATGTGAAAAGTTGTACCGAAATGTATGGATATGAATACCTATGACTGGATTTAATTACACATAGGTCATGAAATGAACGAGGTATGGATTTGTAAGGTGAGTGTGTAAAGGGTTTTTATAAAACCACGTCCCGTTCGGATTATTCGAGAAATTCATTTTTATTAAATAATGCATCTACATATATATTAGAACAGAGCCGTGCCGTATCAATGTTGCACAACCTCGCAGACACGACACCATGTGCCAAAGAAGAAAAATAATCATTGCTTTACATACGTACCAACACGGCATATCCCACAATGAAGGATAACCAGCGAATGGTATGCGGGTGTGCATTACCTTATTAAAGGAAACACGAAACAAATATATGTGTATTTTGTACACACACTAGTCCCGTCTCACATATAGAAGCATCATTCAGAATGAATGGTGAACCTCATTGCTGAATTTTCCTGTTGTATTTTTGATTACCCAACTCTTACGGAGCACCCGAAAATGATAATATTAGAAAATAGTGGAAGAACTATTCCAAGTACATTTTCAATCCGGGGGAGCAAATCTGGTCCAATCGGCGAAATCAAAACCCTTGTGATTACCCATATCATGAATTTAATTATCATATGGAGTTCTATGACATCTAAAGATATTATAGAACTCCATATACCTAATAATTATATTCATGATATGGGTAATCGCGAGGGTTTTGATTTCGCTGGTCGGACCAGAATTGCCCCCTGGATTTATAAAAAATTCATTGTATTTGATAATTATTATTAAGAGTTAGGAATTGGTCCCTCACGCCTCCCCACCGCAACCATGTTTGATCTATTGTGTACCTCCTTTTAGGGTTATCATATCAACAGCAGTTCGGTTTCTTGAATGAAGTCCCATATTTTGCAAATCGAGATGCCTTCCAAGTCTTTGGGTCTTAGTATGAAAGCTCCCAGGTGTCTGTGTCTGGACTTCATTAGTGCTGGGCACTCGCAGATCACACGTGGGGCTGATCCTTCCTCTTGTTGACACTACAGCGATCCCCATTTTGTGATGGTGTCTTTTTTGATGACAGTGACAAGTGAATAAACCTGTTATCAATCTCAGTTGTTCCATGCTGAGACTTAGGAACTTTCTTGTCATTTTTGGAGGCACTTCAATGAATTCTTTCATCTGTCGTTGTCCACAACTGTTCTTTGATAAAGTCAAAACCAAATATCCAAGTAAAAATATGTTTCATTATAATTTTATTGACATCTCAATGGAGACGAATTTGGGATATTATTGAAGAACCAGGAACTCAAGACACCTACAAGGCTTACGACCTGTCATCGGCTGGTTAACGTGATCACTTTATGCGCTTGCCCAACGTTCACCAATTATGGCTTCTTATTGAGTTCTCTTATCGATGTAATTTTTGAAAGGCAATCATCATCATCATCAGCTCCACATCCCAAGGTGGGACCTGGCTTCCAAAAGAATTCTTCGCCATTCCAATCTGTCAGCGGCTCCTTGTCTCCAATTGACCACGCCCAAAGAGTTTTGAAAGGTAAAAATGTGTGTTGATATGTTATAAAAATATAAAAATACTTGGTTAAAGTTCTATTATATTTATTGGATTATTGACGCGTTTCGTGCAAAGCACATCGTCAGAATAATAATACGCGTCAATAATCCAATAAATATAATAGAACTTTAACCAAGTATTTTTATATTTTTATAACATATCAACGTACAATGGAGTTCTATCAAGAATTGTCGATCGACAAACTAAACTTAGTAAAAATGTGTAACAATTCACCTGAAAATAAGACAATATTCCTATTCCCATCGATAAAGTAACGAAGAAACCTTTTTGTAACGCCATCTATTGAGAAATTGGTTTATTTGTAAACAATGAAAGCAACAGTTCTTATAAATGAGGTGATGGTGTCTCGTACAGATGTCACCCCTGAACTGCGCCAGAAACATTATATAATTTTTGGTTTGTACCAATGTAATCGAATATTTTTTTTTAATTGCATATACAAACATTGGATGTTTTCCCTATCGGGAAAATATTCGATTTTTCGTTATCATATTTAGTTTGTGTTATGGGATCAGAAATTTGTGATCATCAGCACTGTTTGTAAGATTGGTAGGTTCTTCTTCTTCTTTTTGACGTGCCGTCTCCTCTACCAAGATTGGCAAACATATTATTAGGCTCTCCCCAAAACAGTGACGCAGTTTTTTTTTGTTAACCACTGTTTTTCTGCGACAGTGGATAGGTCATAGGTAGAATAAAAATATGGAAATATATCAGTATTCATAAAGGAAAAAAGTGAGAATTCTTAATTGACAATTATAGCAAGAAAAAGTGATGCGTAAACTTAAATAAACAATTTACCTACACGCTCGCAAGTCAGAGTTCAAAGATATATTTTTTACACATTCTAGAAAATTTGAACGTGGGAAAGTAGGTAACGTAAAAAATAATAAATGATATTTTTGTAAAGAACAAATTTAATGGCTAGAACAAGTTGAGAAATCGAATATATATATTTTTAATTGAATATACGCAAACATTGGATTTTTTTTCTGTCGGGAGTCAAGTGATATTTTTATTGACAATAACATCTCAATAGAGACGAAGTTGGTATATAATAGATGAACCAGTACCTCAGGCACCTACAGAGCTTACAATTCAATTAATATTTTTAAGCAAGTTAATAGGCAAATGTTTTGTTCCCCTTTTACGCAATAAATGAGTTTTTTTTTATTATTATCATTTGCTGGTAATTGAAATGATCCTAAGTATAAAATGAAATAATTGACATGTTTCCCTACAAAAGACGATGCCTGAAAATATTTTTCAGTTGTTTATGAAAATAAGTATGAATGTATAAACATTGATTTTGTTAGCTTGCAAAAGTATGAACGGTAGGTAAGGAATATCGCCATACATATTTCCAAATGATTGTTCCCACACATGTGTAGGCGATGGTATTACAGCTGATTTTATGGCGGTTGACCGAATAATATCGGTATCCTTAAATTACATACCTACGGAATCTAAAATCGAATTGGTTTCTCCTTTTCTGCTACTATTGAAAATCCCAAATAATAAAATAGGTCCCTTAAGTACAAAGAAAGCAGAACCAGTTGTTGTATCTAGCGAAGGAAAAGGTTGAATGGTTTATTTCAACTCAAACAATAAACTATAAGGGTTAGAATATCTTCAAAATTAAAATTTCCATATGAAATATAAACCCAAGGTATGGAAATGAACAGTGTAATTGAATATTTATTGACACTTTCAGCGTATGTCATCGAGGAGAGTTAAAATTCAGTTTAATTGGGAAAGAGATAAATGTTAATGATATTAAATGTTAAAGTGTAGGATGATTTTTTGTTATAATTGGCTAGTTTTAGTTAAGACCTTGATAATGCCGAGTCAGCTTCGGTCATTTTAATCGAATTTAGTGGAAAAATACTAACGTACATATATCTGTTCATTAATTTTAAAGTGGATTTCCACTCCGTTATAACAAAAACTTCAGAATCATTAGATTACTCAACGATTGCTTAAGTCTGAAGCTAATCTTAATATTATTTTCATCAACTTCATGAGTAGCCATGCTGCTTCCCAAAACCTATAACAAGACGAAGAAGAAGATTTAAATTTAATTCATTACAACAATCATTGTATATTTTACAAGTCTCGCTGACAAAAGACAACTGATTGATAAAAAAACTAATTAAAATATAAATAAACAAAACATATTTTATATTTATTTTCTTTTGTATTGCTTCTCGGGCAGCTAACAGGTAGGTACTATGTTTAATATGTTAATTTAACACGCATCCAATAACAAATTACTATGTCAAATATATTAATTTAACACGCACCCAATAACAAATTGCCACATTCTGGAGACTTCCAGATCCAGACTGAAAACACAACTAAAAACTGTGTCTCCACCGATATAAATAATATGTATAAATTAGAGACGAAAATCCAGAGGAATATTTGTGTTCGTGGAATCATTATGGAATAAAACGTAGCGTTGGGAAGGTGTTGAAAATTAGGAAATTCTCAGAATCATTAAGAATTCAAGGTTGAAAAGGAATTTGTATATAACCAAATTTTCGGTGTAAACGTTATAATAAAATATACATGACAAAATTCAGAATTCCCTATTTCTATACCTAATGATTGTTGATTCAAATAAATGAACAACGCTTCAATTATCATTGCTTGAATTGTTCACATGTATGCATGATGGTTTAATGATTTGTTTTTTGACCTATAATTTATCTAATGGTTGCCTTCTTTTTTGACTACTTTCTTTTTTTAATTCATTTTAATAAAAACAATTTTTTTTTGTGTCTTTCATTGTTCATTAATTTATTTGTTTATGGATTGCACTTTTTCTGTAATTTTTAACTGAATATTTAGGTCAATTATTCGTCTGTTTTTGATTTCTTTATTTTCTTTTTAGTTTATTTAATTACACAATAAGAATTATGTATAATATTTTCATTGCTGTTATTCTTTACTTATTTATTTGTTTATTCATTGCTTTCTAATTTGATTACTTTCGTTTTCAATTTTACCTATAAGTATTCTTATTATCATTGTTTAATTTAATTTTATTTATTTATTTTTATTTGTTAAATTCACAAAATATTTAAAATAACATTGTTCACATAATCTTTAAAATATAAATGTATTCCAATTACGTATTTACACGTTAAATATTACAAATTAAATGGTTGGTACAAAAAGTATTAACAAATAAAATAAACTAAACTATATTGATAGAGGAAGTAACAACAACAATAAATCAATTTACAATAAAGTAAGTGAGAAGAAATAAATACAATAATTATACAGAAAACAAACCATAACAAATTGAGTAAGTAAAATAAGTAGAAAAATCAAGATACACAACATTTCAAGACTTTCGTCAGGAATTTCATCATGTATAAAATATATGAAAAAGAAAAAAAAATCTGTGTGTTACATAAAGTTTCAGGAAAAAAATAAACTACCAAATATGATCAAATACAATCGTCAGTCGCCACTGCTTGTTACATACATCACCAGCCAATCTGAGACTTCTCAACTCGTTGTAATGAAGAGTAATTACATGTTTGATATTTAATGCCCAACAATACAAATGCATTTCCACGAAAATTTAAAAATTCAAATTTACTATGGGAAACACCACTCCCAAAACGGCATATACCTATTATTTTCGTTACATAGAAAAACCCCCGCGTGAGGATAATATATTATTGTAAAAAATGGAAATAAATCCTATTTTTTTAGGAAGACGAGTGTACAAAAAGTAATTGTACCTACAATGTACAATGTACAGTCAGAGTGTATATACACATCGGAGGGACAAGTAGGACCTTTGCAGTCGAGCACCAACTTGTTATGTAGCAATAAAAAAAATCATCCCCAAAACAGACAGGGTAGATATTTTTGCGGTTTTTTTTAACAAGATCCCTCTCACCCTCACCCCAAAGTCACAAATCGTATAAATCACCCCCAAGAACATGGATCGACAACATTTCAGATTACAGGTTGCACATTTTGTGTGCGACTAATGCCGTTCTAATTGTACATAGAATCGATGATGTAGTAAATTTCAATTCATAGAAACAATGTGACTGAATATTGAATATTTTTATGGTCGGATATATTAACCAACCAATTTCTCAATAGATAGTGTTAGAAAAGATGGTGTTCCCTTCGAACAAAATACGAGACACGAATGGAAAATGAACAGCTAGAAGAAGTGGATGAAGTACTTAGTCAGCATGTTTAGCGTGATGGAAGACTGGAAAAAGATATTGAAAGGAGAGTAACGGCAGGGAATAGACTGAATTGTGCATTGAGATCTATAATGGCTGACCCAATTATTTCGAGGCAAGCAAAGCTCGCGGTACGCAATGGTACCATCATCGTACCGACTCTGATGTATTCTTGTAAGACATGGACATAGCAGAAGATACATGAAAGTAGAATTAAAGCGGTTAGACGAAGGTAAAACGATGTATGATAGAATAAGAATTGAGAATTTTAGACGAGAACGTATGATTGAAAGAGAAATCGAAAGTAACATAAAAATAAATGCCCTAAGGTGGTTTGGCCACATAGAAATGTAGAAATGTGATAAAATAATGAGGATTGACCGTCTGAAAAAAAATATACATACGGCTGGTAAAACAGGAAGGAAAAGTAGAGGTCGGCCAAGGTAAAGTTAGCACGATCACATAAATGGAATTTTAAAATATGGAGATGTTAGAAGTAAAAATAATAGAAGAGCATGTTTGAGTACAAGAGAGAGGAGTCTGGCATTGGGTTCTCTCTGCCAACCCCAAATAGGCAAATGGCGTGATGGTATAGTATGGTGTCCCCAACTTATTTTAAAAATGTTTAAACAAACAATGTAACATATCATATAACTACTAACTACTTGGTGCCAAAAATGAATACTAAATTTGGGCAAAGATTTTTTGTATTTAGTGCACCTCGAATTTATAATAAACTGCCATCGGACCTTAAAGGGTTAACTCAATTCAAAGCCCGTGGTACCAAGTGGCTACTCGATGTGGGTAGAACCCAAAATGAAAGTAACGTTGCAACAATAATTTCTTAACTTATTATTTTTTTTGTCTGTTTAGATTGTGTTTATTTTTATTTATTTCACTTTTAAAACTGTATTTTTTAATTTAAAATTATGTATGTATTCCTAATGTTTATTTTTATAGCTTTCTTATTCTTTTGTTTTAAACTGTAATGTAATAATTTCACAAATGTACAGGTGGCTGCTTCAGAACAGATTTATTCTAGTGAGGCGGCTATCTTATATTAAAATAACGTATATGTTTATATGATCATGATTAAATAAATAAATATAGAGTTTTCAATTTTCGGATTGGTGTAGGAAGTCTACAAAAAGGCATAATTGGTGAACGTTGCGCAAGAGCTTAAAGTGATCACGTAAATCAGTCGACGACGGGTCGTAAGCTCTGTAAATTCCCGATATTATTGACTACAGATTGTTTTGGTGTTATATGGCAATTCAGGGGGGCAAGTCTGGTCCAACCGGCGAAATCAAAACCCTCACGATTACCCATATCATGGATATAATTATCATATGGAGCTCTATGGCATCTAAAGATATTATAGAACTCCATATAATAATTATATCCATGATATGGGTAATCGTGAGTTTTTTTTTAATTTCATAGTGTATTTTTTCTTTTTTTTTATAAGACTGTGTTTGTCCCTAAAATAAATAAATATTGCATATAAGGTAACAAAAAGGAGATTACTAATGTCAAATTTATAACTGATACGAGTATTAGATAAACAAATTTGCAAAAATTGAAAAGCATCGAAAGAGTACTTTAGTCTATAATCGATAAAGTATAATAAACACTCCGTACATAGTACATAGCACAAATTACACACATAGGTACATATAGATACATTGTGATGAAACTTTCAGAATTCAATCCCAGCATGACACTATTTGATAATCTTCAATCAAAAAAATAATTCTAATAATTGCGAATATATTCCGGTAGTGAGGATTAAAAAGTATGTAATCAAATATAAAAAAAGACATGCAATTATAAAATTCAAAATAAAATTTGATAAAAGTAAAAACAACATTGTGACTTACAGTATGCATCATAAAATACAAAAGAATTGTTTTTGATTAATTGAAATATTGTCACATTTAAAAATGTTGACGACACATGGTCTAGACACCCAACACGTTGTCCAATGAATAAGTATCCTTTTTAATATTCAATTATTTTTTTTGAAAGGTGTAAAATTTCGAATGAATTTTTAAAACCACCTTCCCCACCTTTATAACATCAACTTCCCTTGCCCTTTGCCACATCACGATCTGGATACTTAATCTTCCCCGCCTCTTCTTCAGGGCTAATTTTGTAAATTTACACCTTGCATCTTTTCAACTGCGAATGATTAATTAAACATAGCAAGTATCAATGAAGTTTAAATTATTTTCAAAGCATTTTGTATCTACATAAAAATTATATTATTCTTGAAGGGGCAATATATACATTAAGACGGTACGAAGTCGAAGTCAGAGTAATTATTTTAAAGGTAAGTATTTTTTTATTTAGTTTATATAAAAAGTCATTCAGATAGTTAAGACCGCACAGTGGAGTTCGACCCGTCATACATTTTGTACGACTCGACTAGCTAAACTAGAACGATATAGGCGTCAATATGTATAAGTTTACTTTTTTTAAATCAAGACACAAATTGAAATCTAAAACAGTCAAAGCGTTAACATCATATTTAACAATATTTTTGTTCAATTATAGTTTTACATCTAACAAATCAAACAGACAACGAGGGAATCCCGAATATATCAGGGGTATTTTCGAAATCATTTTTTATGGAGAGAACTTTCAAATACAATGATTATGGAACTGTCAAGCTGTAAATAATAATATAATTTATCCCTGTCTTTAGTTTCAAGAAGATAGTGTCAATATTGGCTGAGTAAATGAAGAAACGTCAATGTAACTTATTACATTTGAGTGCCTCCGTGGCGTTCACCTTGATCAAATCGTTTGTTGCATTTATTTTGATCCTTAATTTATTCTTTATTTATTTGTTTCTTATCATACACATAATTTGTACACTGGCGGATATACTGCCAAACGACTATTTCTTCAAACCAAACAGAGTTGATGTTAATATAGGTACAATGTGTACAATGACAATACAATGTGTACTATGGCAAAAAGTTTATGACATGACAAATAAATTATTTAAATTATAATATTCATAACTACGAACACCGTCAAATATATCACATTGATCAATCAAAATTACAAAATCGCACCATTAAAATCAGACTAGACAGTTTTAAGATTCGGACTGTTTTAAAAATATACCATAAATAAAAATAAAAAGGTTCCGCCTCGATTCCTGGTGAAGACATAGTTTTTAATTATACTGTTATTGGATGCATGTTAAATTAATATTATATGACATATTATTACCCACCTATTAGTTGCTCGAGAAGCTATACATACAATCATATGAAATTGAAATAGATAATTCACCATCCTCCCAGAAAGGATATTGTTAATGTTAATATTAATTATCCAGTAGCATCATTGCAAATTACTCAAATAATAATGTTTGATCAAAATTTTATATAAAATTGATTTTAATATTTTTCGTGACCACCCGGTACCGATGTGGGTTTGTAGCCGGCGTTTCCCGGACGCACCCCAGTCCAGTCTGAGTCCAGCCGGCAGCGGTGTCCAGCCTTCCATACAAATATTGTTCCGGTCCAGTTATTAATTCATTCATTTGTTCGCACGGCCCGCGTGCTGGATATTGCCTCGCTTTGTCCGGCCCTTTGTGCTCGCTGTACGGGACTGTGCAGAAACAATCTGTCAAACAGACATTTTGCATGCTTTTTTATCATTTTTTTTTATTTTTATTTTACAACAACAACGCCCTCTTGAACTACAAAACTATAGGGTGTGAATACTTTGAAGTATATATTTTTGTTATATTTTAAATATATTCATTTTACACTCTGAAATGGATTTTGACAAGAGCTATTACTAATTGGTTGATTTGGAGAAGGAGAAAAGGATCAGATAGAAACATATGTAATTGATTTTGTTCTAAGATAATATTTATTTCTACTCAGAAAGAGATTTTTTCCTACGCCCTCATTAATCCTCACATCGTCATCTTACATATACAAACACACCCTCACAAATACACTTTTTTTTAGTTTAGTCCGTTATACTTTTTTACGTTTTATATTTTTATGCTTTTTTACATTTATAGCTATTAAAAATTAATGTAGCAAAAATGTATTACTAAATTATTGTGAGTAAAACCTCAGAACAGGCGTCGCCTAGTGATGTTGTGAATTTCATTATAATTTAAGTTTAGTTACATTGTATTAATTGTATTGTATTGTGTTATGGGAATAAATAAATAAAAAAAATATTGATTGTGGCCAACACTTTTCTACTTTTTGATCTTTTTTACTTTTTGATTAGTCGACTATATCAGAATTATTTATTTACGAAGATTGAATGGCATGTATTTATCAAAAAATATCTACTTATAAAACTGTATTCAGGAGGGTAGAACTCAGTTAAATGGAATTAAATTGTTCGTTTTCACGTAATATTTATAAATGCTTTGAAATAATGTTGAACAGGTTATAATTGCAATATTTTTTTTTATTAAATAAACAAAATGAAAATTGGTTTATAAACATTGCAATTATGAAATGAGATGAAATGAAATGAAATTATTTATTTCCATTATTTACACAACATACATATATTTAACAATAACAAAAAAGTAACTTTATTTTAAAAATACTTATTACATATATACATACTATGTACAATTGTGCCTATTTGAAAATTTACTGCCTAACTAGACAAGTCTGTTCTGAGGCAGTACTTTTTCAATATGGCCTAAGGTTACATGTTTTTCAAAGCAAAATAATTAAACATAAACACAAAAGAAAAATAATCAGAATAATATAACGTGATCTCTCAGTTATTTTCTCCCAAATAATTATAGTGGAAATGATGGATGACACCAAGCTATGGCACAGATTCTCAGATTATGAAAGCACAGAGTAGTGAATTTAGTTAGGATATTTAACAGGACATGGGCAGATTGTATTCTGCCATTTGTTTTCAGCCAGTCTATTACCAGTTTTTTGAGGTTACATTCCAATACTACATATTTTTTATTGTTATTTTATAAAACGGGCACATCTATAGACATCCAGCTTAATATTTTCATAAAAGAATACTATATTGGTTATTTTGAATGCTGGACGTCCAATTATGGATGCACACAACATTACAAAATTATATGAGCTCATATGTAATCAGACAGGTAAGAGTAAGTCAAATTTGAAAAAAATACGCAAGTTAGAGAAAAGACAATTTCAAACCTCAGATAAACCCTGAGGGTTTCGATGGTTGACTGTATCTTTGAAAAAAAAAAACAAATTACAATCAAATAGCATATTATATAAATATCACTGAGACCTTCTTAAAACAACACGCGCGAGTTAACTTTTTTCTTAAAAGCAGAGATCGAATCCGCAAACACAGATCAGGACACTCCCTTGTCATGTCGTTTTACTGTCTACACATTCTTGGTATGGGACTGTAATAGGTACATAAAGCTGGTCCGAAGTGTATTTATATGAAAGGTATTGGCGAATGTCAGAGATCTTCCAGGAATATTGAGTTGTATTCTATGTTCAATTATTGGGTTCAATTCTGAAAACGTACTGAAATTTTAATGAAATTCCAAAAATTGAAGAAAATTAACAACATTTTTGTTTTAATTCGTCTTCGGAAGTGAACCCATTATGCCTTATGAAGGTATAGTTTTATTTATGCAAACCAATTAAATATATGTACTTAAGTATTGCAGTTTTACATAACCCTACTTTGTGTCGTTTCACATACAAAACCAAATGACCTCTTTATTTGAAACTGGCAGGCAGGCAGGGTTGACCCATTTGTAATATAATAATTAATTATTACAGTAAACTAGAAGTAAGCACCCACCTTCTAACATGAGCGCGGATTCATTTTAATTACTTACCATACACAAGTGTCCACATTTTCTTCAATGGGGCAACGATATGGAATTGTTTATTTGTATTTATATTTTTGAAATGTACATTCTTATTTATGTGAAAAAAATGATTCACTGTGTAGGCTGATTGATAATTATAATGTATTAAATAAAAATCAACTGAAGGATTTTAATTTTTGAATAAATCACAATGATGAAACTTTATTTTCAGTATATAATGTAATTCAAAATAAAATCGTTGCTAAATACCACTTATTGTGTATAATTAAACACTACTAGTTTCGGGAGTGCACTCCTCCCATCGACAGGTGAATTATTACTAAATAATGTTACTAAGATTCTATGTCTACTAAGTGTGTTGTGTTGATCGGTGGGGTGTAGGGTTGGGTAGGGGTAAATTATACGTTGTTGTGATATTTAGCAAAGTTATGGTAAAGTGTGGCAAAATTGTTGTGGTATTTAGCAAAGTATTTGCATCATTATTACTATTGTAATCATGGACTTCCACAAAGTTACCGTCAAATCTATCAATCTAATCAATATAAAATGTTTTATAAACATAATCCAGGCAAAACTCACAGAACCTAATCTTTTCTTCATTATTCTGGTAGCTACATTCCACAAATAATGATCCATTTATGTATAAAACTACACATAGTTATGTTTATAATTTACTCTAACTTTTAATTACTGAAATATTTACGTATTTCCAAAGTGACTGCTTCTTCGTCAGTTGTCATTCGATCTTACAAATAAGCGGTCGCCTCGACACCGGCAGTGTCACGTTTTCAAAACAAATGCTATGAATAAAACGTGATTTACTATAAATAAAACGAGTGGGGTGTGGCCAACACTTAATTCCTCACTACCAAGTCACTCCACAAAGTATCCAAATTTTGATTTAGATATTTTATTACGAAAACTCGATAGTTATTGCCATTATACCAACTTGGTCAGATTTCCTTCAAAATCTAATGGGTTCTAAGCGAGTATTAGATATACAAATTTGCAAAAATTGAAAATAATTGAATGAGTAGGTACTTTAGTATATAGTCGATATATTAGAATAAACATGTCGTACATAGTAGGTACATAGTTCACACACAGATATGTTGCGTTGTGATGAAACTTTCAGAATACAATCTAAGCATGATACTATCTGCAATAAAAAAAATTATCTAAATCCCTTGGGGTAGTGAGTAGCAAAAAAAAATATTAATTGATAAAATTTATTCTGGCATCCATGTTATGACCTGTTCTTTTCTCACCACCACCCTCTCTAATTATTACTATGACCCAGTAAAGATATCGCCAGGAGAGGAAGTCATGATAAAGTGCAGTCCCCCCCTCCACCCTCCGAGCTATTACCGTGTGTATGGCGGTTTACATAATAATATAATACATTGTGAAATGTCCAATTTGTTATACAAAATACGATATCGGGCGTAGGCAATAAATATCGAAATTTTCCACCACTCATTATTTTAGTAACCATATATAAATATTTATAGTCAGCCATGTTGCTGCTTGACGGTTTCGTGTTTAAAGTTAAATAGGTACCTACTTGTTACGCCATATTCGTTACGTTACACGCCATTTTTTACTATTTTTTTTCCCATAGCGTTATTATTCACTTTGCTCGCAACTGGACATATTTTCCAGTGAAAAACGTACCTACAAAATAAAGGTAAGTAATTATTTTTGTAGCGAGTTTATGAAACTATTTAAATGTAACACTTTCATATTCATAAATTGTATATCGACATACTTGCTTTACGGTTCTAGACGCCGAGAATGAAACCCTTTGCCCAGCACTACACATATTATATGACTGATATAATTTTAACTCAACCAAAAGTTACTTAACCCAACCTAGTATGTTATGACAAAATGTTTTTTGGTGACTGAGCAATTGACGTATCCTACGTCCAATACTGGATGACAATTAATAATGAAACTTACCTAATTTACTAACCCTTACCTTTTCAAATAAAAGTATGGTATAAAAAATTGTTTTTCGCTGAGCAATTGACGTCGAGAAAGGTACCCTATGTCCAACACTGGATGACAATTGATAGGTAATGAATCTTACCAAATTTACTAACTCTTACCTTGTCGAATAAAAGCATGGTATAAAAAAATAGTTTTTGGCTGAGCAATTTACGTCTAGAAGGGTACCATATATTATGTCCAACACTGGATGACAATTAATAATGAATCTAACCTTATTTACTAACTCTTACCTTGTCAAATAAATGTATGGTATAAAAAAATAGTTTTTGGCTGAGCAATTTACGTCTAGAAGGGTACCATATATTATGTCCAACACTGGAAGACAATTAATAATGAATCTAACCTTATTTACTATCTCTTACCTTGTCAAATAAATGTATGGTATGAAAAAATAGGTTTTGGCTGAGCAATTGACGTCTAGAAGGGTACCATAATAATATGTCCAACACTGGATGACAATTAATAATGAATCTTACTAATTTACTAACTCTTACCTTGTCAAATAAAAGTATGGTATGAAAAAATAGTTTTTGGCTGAGCAATTGACGTCAAGTAGGGTACCATATGTCCAACACTGGATGACACGTTATAATGAAACTATCCTAATTTACTAACCCTTCCCTAGTCAAATATAAATATGGTATGGTATGAAAAAAGAATGACGTCGAATTGAAATATAAATTATTTAACGAGATTTGGAATGATTGATTTTCGCTTCAATACACGGAGACTTGATAATGACATAGGTACCTTATATAATTTATGCGTCATAAATAATTCATCTTCATTTGTAAACAAACATGATATTCGATGTAAAATAACTATTGAAAAATCATGAATTATGCAATTTATACTATGAATACTGTAAAGGGGTAGAAAGGGAGGTATGTATTTAATGTTTTAAACATATTATTTATCAGCACGTGCTGTTTTTCCCACAACCCTTTTAATTACAAATCAATTTTGCGGATATCAATTTCCTTTCTATCTGAAAACATATATCTACATATGAATCAATTATAATAAAATCATACAGTGCAATAATAAAACCAATTGAATTTTTACAATAAAAAATCTGTTTGGATGTCAAAAAGTTGACAATAAGCTGACAATCACCAAGAGAGCCATGACATGAAGACATTAAGTAAGAAATGGAATCTTTAGAGCTAAAACAGGAGTGTTGGACATTATTGAAAGGGTTGCAATACTAAAGTGGCGTTGGGATGGATGTATTGTCCGCACCTCAAAAGAAGATGAAACGCCTTCTGTGCTTGTTTTAACTCCTCACTAACCCAAGGGGATATAGTGGGGAGTTATGATTTCGCAATTTTTAAGGCTATTTTATTTATTGCATATTATCAACTAGTATCGTGCTGAGATTGTGTTCTGAAAGTTTCATCACAATATATCTGCGTTTGTGTGTGTGCTAAGTGCTGCGTGATAGACTAAAGTACTCATTCGATTCTATTAAAATTTTGCAAGTATGTATATGTAATACTAGCTTAGACCCTATTAGATTTTGAAGGATATTTGAGTAGTGTTTCTCATTTTTTTTAAACGTCAAATATTTTAAAGTAACCTCAACCTCAGATAAAAATTAAAATTAGATATTTTTATTTTCAAATTTGCTAAAAAGGCACACCACTTTCATAAAACTCATTTCATAAAAATATAGAAAATTTTGCACACAAAATTTGAATACTTTGTGGAGTAACTTGTTAGTGGCCACATCCCACTCGTTTTTTGCTGGTATCCCAAAGAGTGTTTTTTACTACATAGTTTTTGGAGAGAGTGAGAGACCTTGGCTTGTTGCTTGACTCTAAATTGTTATTTAAAGATCATATAGAATATGCACTAGAAAAAGCCAATAGACAAATGGGTTTCATTCTTCGTATTTCGAAACCTTTCTCTGTACCATTTACCTTCCAATTGTTATACATGGCATATGTCAGATCACACCTTGAGTTCGCTTCCATCATATGGAATCCCCAATATCGAACATACATATATTGATCGCATTGAGAAAGTTCAAAATAAATTTTTCAATTATTTAACATATCATTTGGGAGAAAACCAATGCAAACTATTCAGTTTAAATAAGCGTAGAAAGGTGTTTGATTTGATATTTTTATTTAAAATAGTGAATTGCATTGTGGATTCTGCATATCTGTTGGAGAAAATTGCATTTCGTTGCCCTTTACGCAGTACTAGATCGAATGAATTATTTGCTATTCCTATTTGTAAAACTAATTATGCGCAGAACTCTTTTGTCAGACGTAGTTGTAAATTGTATAATTCTGTCATTAAGTCTGAAATCGATATTCTCAATGACGATTTTGCAGCTTTTAAAAGAAAACTTTATAATGTTGTGTGAAAAGAATTCTTTTTAACTTATACGTGGGTACGTATTAACTGTTTTCGTTTTTTTTCATTTCTTGACTGGTTAATTGGTTTTTTATTTATGTTTTTTATTAGGTTATGTTTTATTTCAATCTTGTTTATTCTTCCTCCTGCTACAACTAATGTTCTTTTTTTTCATAAAGTATTTTATTGTTAACCATTTAAGGAAACTTCATTCATTCATTCATTCACACCATCACGGCATATCCCACAATATGGGGTAACCAGCGAAAGGTGTGCGGGTGTGCATTGCCTTATAAAAGGGAGCACAACATATCTGTGTATACCCACACACCAGTCTCGTCTCACTTAAAAAGGCACTATATTCAGAATGGGTGGTGAACCTCATTGCTGAACTATGTGAGATGTTATTGTTGCCTGTTGTATTTTCGATTACCCGGCTCTTACGGGACACTCGAAAACAATAATAGAAAAGAGTGGAAGCACTATTCTAAGCCGGTGCCTAACAGCTAAGGAAACTTTGCTGGTTTATTTGATTATTATGTTGTACCATTACAATTTATTAATAAAACTGTATGTTTCCTTGATAAATAAATCAAAAAAAAAAAAAATCCGTGAAAATAACTTGTATGCTTCTAATAAGGTGTGAAATTAAATAAGAACGTTTTGCCAGTCTATTCGATTAAAATGTGGTTATAGAATAAGAAATTGGACTAATTAGTGACTTACTTGGTGTAAGAATGTTCCTAAATTGGAATGTTCCCATTTCAGCGTAAAAGAATATCAACTTGTGGAATAGGAACGCAATTATTTTAGCCGGAATCGGATGTATTGACATTTTATTCTGGAAACTTAAACCAGTGTTTTAAATATCCAAAATCTACCAGCTGTATGGTGATATGAGCGCAGTACGGGTTGTTAGGATTGCACGACTTCGATGGCTGGTCACGCACACGTGTAGGAATGTCGAAACTTCCAATTTATGGAGAAGGTTGCTGTTGATAGAAGATGGCGAAAGGTCTTGGAGGCAGCTAAAACCCACCAAGGTATTGTGAAGGGAAAAGAAAAAGATCCAAATTATGACTTTTACCGCATCATACATAAACTTTGCCATTGCATTACTGCATGTGTATAAAATGTGTATCGCGCTGAATCTTACTAAAGTAAATTTTAGTACAAAAATAAAATTAACAGTATTTTGTTTGCTTTTCACGTTAAAACGTTGAAAATCTCATTTAACAACACCTTTGAACCCTTTCATAAATCCAAGTACCTCATTGTACAAACTGCAGGTGTAAAATGCGGATAAATTTGTTTAAAGCAAAGCGATGCTCGGGTTTACTTCGTATGAAAAGTACACACTAATATTATACTGAAGTCTTTATATAATATGTTGCCGCCTTTCTTTCAAATGGAAGGCCCGAAGACGTAATTTAAATTTGTATTCTGCTCTGGCTTTACAGTTTTACTAAGCCATATGCACATGTGTGATAGTACGAATGTATGCTTCATTATTGCTCTGATTTAAAGTTATGTTTATAAAATATTACCTTGCCTCAAACTTTGGTAAGTACCTATATTTCTTCCTCTTTCTCTTCTTCTTTGAACCATCTCTCCATTTCTGAATGTAAGCCATTACTAATAACTTCCACTCATCTTTTTGAGCTTTTCGGACCAATCAACTCCCGGACAATACCATCGCCACACCCTTTGTGAGGCCAGCATATTCCCCTTTTTAAGTTCTCTATTTCAGAATTCTGGGTGCCCATCTGTCCGTTGCCTGTCTGGCAACGTTCCATGACATGCCCATTGCCATTTATGTTTTGCAACTCGCCAACTTTTGTTTGTCGTCTGATTTCCTCAATTCTTATTATGTCTCTTAGACTTACGCCCAGCATTTGCCTTTCCATAGATCTCCGAGTGCATTTTAGCTTTCGTATGGTTCGAGCAGTTAGCATGATATTTTCCAGACCATAAGCACAGGCAGGACTTATATTGTAAACATTTTTTTAACTTATAGGAATAAAAAGCTGCTCAACCCAATCCGATCCTTCTGGGTGTTTCAACCAATATTTATATGAAATAAATCGAAAATGAGATATTTTTCAACAATGGTACCTAATCTTTAAAAAGGTATCTTGATTTCTAATATGTCCTTCAACTATATATAGTAAAAGTGACAAGCTCGATTCATTATTTAACTATCTGAATTTTCTATAAAATATTATTTGTACCTTCGGCATGTGATATCTCATAGTTGGTTATCCCTAATCCAGAGTTAGTTCTGCCTCTACGTACTGTACGTTTCTTGCACCTTTGCCTACAGCCGCTAATGTTGATCGTTATAATTTTCCACCCGGTTCTGTGAAGTGAGGCTGTGTGTACTAAACTTTTCCTCTAACTAATTTCGCGCCATGTTTATGAAAGACGAAATCTTCAAAGTATGTTTGCAATTCTACTTTATAACGCTTTTGATGCAACGACACAGGTACCTGTAAACTGCTTTGTTAATATTATAGTAAATTGAGGACAAGGAGCAACTGCATTACAACTAAAATTATTAATTACTTAACAGTTTTATATTTATGTATTCTTCTTCTTTCTCAGCTGTTTCCCGTCATTGCTGGTCGAAGACCTCCTTCATTAGCCTCCATGTCGTCCTGTTCTGTGAATCCAGGATGTACCAGTATATCTTTTGATATCATCATCACTCCATCTCAGCTGTGTTCGAGGTCCCCAAGTCAACACTGTCTTAGTCCAATTATTATTCTCGCTACGCGTCCTGCCCATTCCCATTTCAGATTTGACACACCTTGGATCATATCAGTAGAAGACTTTTGAGCTTTCTCCTACCGTTTCATATCTTATTTTAACTCTTAGTGACAGAAACAGAATGGTTCTTCCCATAGTATTTATAATATTTTATAAACAGGTAGCTAATGAAGCTGAAAGGCACAAAACGATTTTGTTAGATTTTGTCAGATTAGAATAACTGAGTTTGTATTTAAATTCGTTGAAAGATTGAGCAGTGACGATTGACGATATTATCTCTTGGAAATTCATTCTATCTATGCACCACGCGGTTTATTAAAAAACTCTTCCTCAGAAGCTGGCTGGATGATGGATTTTTGGGTTTGTATACCATTAAAAATATTACAAGACCATGGGTCTCTCAATATTTAATCACAACCATAATGTCCAACGCTATACAATTTTCAATTTAAATTGTCATGTGTGATTCAAGAAATGGGACAGAAAAGTGTATCTGATACAAAAACCAATTTTCAAATCAACAGTTAATGTTTCATCATCCAACCAAAACCCCATGATAACAAATTCAAGACAAATATTTATTTAGATTAACCAATATAATATGTAGGTATGTTGTTGGGTACTTATGTTTTTATTTGATGTAAATATTTTATATATACGTAGGTACATTCATGTATTTCTTTTATCAAAAATGCTTTGTTATTGGTTTCTTTTAGCATTGAAAAGGTTGTATGATGATAATATCACCGTATAAAATTTTATTAGTGTTCAGTGTAGCTTGACATTCGTATAAATTATGCTTGCCTCACCTTCGATTCAAACAAAATGGGTGTATTCCCGACATTAGGGAAAATTTTCCCCTGAATTCCAGCGATTCTGTGAAAAGCACCCATATACAGGATGGATTATTTTCTCTCCTTTCACATTTCTTATCCATTTATATCTTTAAATTTTTCAAAATTATTTCTTTGAAATATTTTATTGTATTCGTAATAGACATTTTTACTGTAAAAATTACAAGTATGACACAGTGACGATTCAAAATCATTTCTTCAAACAATTCAAAGAGTTTGAATTGTCGCCTCTGAGGATGATGGTGTTACCATCGGAAGCGCTCAGGCTCACTCATTATAACGTGGATTTAAACTGTGTCATACTTGTAATATTTTCGTTATGAACATCTACTCTGTGAACGAAACAAGGTGAAACTTAATGATTTTTACTGTAGGTAATGCATAATATAGTCACGAAATTTGCTGTCTTACTTTTTATTCCGATCTATTGGAAGAAATTACCAAACGACAATTACCCGCTGGCGTAGGTATAACATATTTATTTACTTTATATAAAAACATAAATAAAATTAATCAGCCTTCATTTATTAGCTAATGTGGTGTATTTATCAATGAACAAACCAATGCAATTTAACAGTGTTTATTTTACATTAATTAATATACTAACATTAATTATAACAAATTATTTTACTTGATTTCGCACGCGTATTCTATACAGATAATACCTAGTTTGACATAGTGTGAACGCTTTCAAGGTTGAATAACCGAAGATTTACAACAACTTACTAACGACAGACCCGATATTCACTGTCGTTGGGCAAGTACATACCTATGCACTCAGTGGTATCAAATACCACAGCTAATCCTATTAATTTTGCTTTACATAATAATGTTTAAAAATTGGTTTCAGTCGTTGATTTTTTTATTCTTAGTGGCAAGAATCAAACAAGATATGCGTTCTACGACATTTGTTGTCAACGAATAGTTGTTTCGTTCCCCTAAGGTAGTAAATCCCTAAATAATCGGATATATTTTATTCATATATTATACGTTTTCCACACGTTCATATACCTACACTATCCATATAATTTTCATACTTTTCCACTGTGTTCAGATGTAAACTTCGACAAGAAGGGATTTTGTAACGAAAGGTTCGGCAAATGAAAATTGGCACAATCAAAATATAAATGAAATCTTGAAACATGGAAACATGAAGTATGAAATAAGAATGATAATGAGTGTGTATGAGACGATTCATGGACACGAATGAAGCGAGAAATATATGTCAAGATAAAAGATTATGACATTCGATCCTCTTTGCCTACCCCGAACAGGGAAATGTTGTCATGGTATAGTCTGATGTTCATCCTTAGAAGAAGCCATTAACTGTTCAAATAGTAAGTTGATATGAAGTAAGTTGATATGAATTCGGTGCACTATTATCTTTACTATCACTGAGCAGTGAGCCAGTTGCTTGAACATGATTAGCTCTCTTTGGCACATTAAATGCAGTGTCTGGAAGGTTTAAGAGTTCTCCGGACTCTTCATATGTTCTTTATGTGTTCTTTCAGAGTTTTGCAAGGGGCCACATAAGCAGAACGGGTGGTGGTGGGGGAAGAACAGTCTGCTGTTCATCCTTAGAAGCAGCCATCAACTGTTCACATAGTAAGTTGATATGAGGTTATTAATCTTCTTTTTCTTCTTCTTCTTCTTCTCAGCCTAATTCCGTCCACTCCTGGAAGAAGGCCTCCTCCATCTCCTTCCACGCCACTCTATGTATCTTGTGCTCTGATCAACCAATTGACACTAGCATGACGGCTGAGTCATCTCTCTATTTCATTGGCGGTCTTCCAACACGTCTTAATTTTCTTAATGGTTACAAAATACTAGGATTGGTTTGCACTAAACACTCTCCACATATCTCTTTTGTCCGCTAGCCTCTTCATCTCTTGGCAGTTGCTACAGCGCACATCACTGATCACTTGGTCCATAGTATAAATGTCTATAGGGTGACCTCTACAGTTTAACGCTCTTCGTATTTCCTACGGTGATATGTAGTAACAAGCAAACCCGGATGCCTGATGATATGGGATTCAGATCGTTGAAGTCGTTGCCCAACAACCATTTTTAGTAGTTGTCTCATTTTTACGACTCTGCTTATTAATATATATTTTTATTTGACTAACAAAATAAAAACATCCCGTATATGCTCCACCCACATGCGTGCAAGAAAATCTTATATCTTTTATGAAATTTCGTCAATTTACAATTTATTGACAGGTTTTCAACGGCCCCCAATATTTTATTGCGTACGTGCTGAGAAAATAGATTCCATATTGAAATGCAAACCGCTGCCATAATTCGGTATTTATTTTTTTGGAATTTTTTAAGAGTGCTTATGGATTTAATACAAATTTTAGGGAATTGCTTTGCGTCCGGCTTTCTTTGTTGTGTAAAGGAAAAAAAAATCTTTTTGAATTCACGTCGCATATTTTTTAATGGGTGAGATTTTTTTTTTCCATCCGCTATTAACATAATACGTATGAAAAGAAATGTTTTATTTTTTTAAAATCTTGATTTTTTCATTATATCGAAACAATGTTTTAAAAACGTTAATACCTACGTATTTCATAGGCATTTTTTTCAGAGAAGCCAAGGATTTTGAAAATAAATAGTAATTAAAATATGGTTTTATCAAGCTAAAACAAGCATAAAATTAGGCGGTAGGTACCAATAACCTTTAAATTATATTCCTTACTCTATGAGTAGTACCTACTAGTATAGAATGCCTGAGAATTCGGAAATTTTTAGAAATTTCGTGCGCGATATTTGGAGAAAAGCTTTGTTTTAACTGACTATTTTTGGAATCTTTATCTTCTTCTTCTGTACCCATATCCCGTCTTAGTCTGGATCGCCCCTCCTGGTAGGTAGGTATGTAATCGTCAGGACACTGGGTCTTTATTATTATTATTATTCCTTTATTATTGTACCGAAATGTATATATTTATCGTTTATTATGGTTCAAAGACTTATTTATTTTTACAAGGTTTATCTAGTTTTTCCACCTCACTACCAATTATTTTGTTTTCTTTATTTCAAAATAATTCTGTATAAATTTTCAATTTAAATAGAAATAGTACTTAATTTCATAACACTGCCTCCCTCTTAGTTCAGTTCATCCCGAACATAATTCTCTAGATAAATAAATCGGCATCTTGAACCTTCTCTACAGTGAGATGCCTTGAAAAAGTAACATGGTACACTTTTCTCGATATTTTTACTGTATATTGGATTAAAGCAGCAAACTAGAACATGAATTCCAGTATTATGAAAAATCTCTTCTATTAGGTTCCGAACCACTTTCCAATCTATACCATCACTGATCCTTGGAATACCGAGCTTCATAAGATTCGACTGTAACATTTGATCCCGCATACTTCGTAGACAGTTCCACATCTGAGCATGCTCTTCTCGTTCCTAAGACGTTTCCTTTTTCGTTTCATGTAGAATAAATGCTGTTTTCCATGCTGTGAATGGACCGCTTCTCTAATCTACAGAGTCTTGGCTTTTAGCGCATCTAACACCCCGTACTTTCTCTTGATAACTTTGGCTATACCATTAGTCATCTTCATGTCTTGAGCCACACAGTAAGCTAAAACATTATCTTCTGGGATGTCGAAGAGATCTTAATCAATTTCTACAGTCACGCCACGGCGACTTCTTCGATAAGGAGTTATCATTATTAAATAATATTTGAACTTTAATAATCACTAGGTACCATCATCTTATAGAATATTTGCGCATAAAAACCACTTACTGATTAAGTTTAGATTTTTTAACGCCTGATGATGCTTCTATTCATTAAAAATATTGTTCCAATGTAGGTGCTCCCAGAACATTAAGTGGAGTTTTTGTAGAAGTATCTCTTTTAAAGGGGATATCAATAAGCAATCACCCTCCAGAGAGCTGCGTTTTTCCTGTTCCATCTCTTCATACTTGTGTATTGTTTCCGTTTCAATCTCCGACCCTATTTTGGGGAATGTTACCAAACAATTCCTCTGTTATCTTCCTTTGTGAGCATCAAATATGGCGAGATAGATTGGAAGGCAGGTAGGTAGGTGGTTGTTTATTACAAAAGGACCGCATAATCTGCAATTAGTTTTATCTTATTTCTTATGCAATCCTCGGGAATGTCGGAGAGAAGTTCCGGTATGCTTTAAGACAATATTTTCCTGAAACTCGATCCCAAACGATGCTCTGCAACTCCATAGAGAGTACCTGCCTTAAAAGTATTTTTCAAAATGTCACATTTGAACTTAAAGGTTTTTCGAAATTCACTAACAAGGGGTTAATTTATTTAAAAATTGATCGATTTGTACACTCAATACCAACAATTTTATACCAATTCAAATTCATTTGCATTGTTCAATCTATGAATAAGTTATTTGATACGTACAGCTCCTAAGCGACAGATTCTTTCTGAGGACAAAAGACAATTTATTTATGATAGATCGCTTCGCAACTGGCCGAACCAAATTACAAAATTATTTTAGTAAATATCATTTTCACAATTTTCTAAGATTTTAGCTCTGATAATATTGGGACCTTATAATATTATATGTATTTATCGTCATCATCGGTGTCGTATTCCTCATTACTAAGAAACTCGTTGCTCATTATTATATAAGTGTACGAGAGAGCTAGCACTGTTAAACTGCTTTTGCAGTTTAGTGCAAGAATACTTATTGTTTAAAAAATGTAAATAAATAAAACTTTAATAAAAAAAAAAAAACTACTTTTCAAATGGCTAGGCTCTTCTGTGCCCAGAAAAGGCTGCGTCTATAGAGCTCGTTATAGCCTTACATTCAAAGCCCGCAGCCAGTCCACCGTCTTTTGTTTTGCTCCGTGGATGTCTCCCAGCAATTTAACGTAAACACTAACATACCTGATACACATAAAAATATGTTTTCAAAAACGTAATGTATTTTCGATCTAACTAGTGTAACAGAGTATATGCATTATTATCCGTTTGATAATAATCAATCCATACTCTAACTCTGGCTAGAGTTTGTGCATTGTGAAACCGAATACGGTGTACTTCAGAGTATAAATTGAAATTCCACAAGAGAGGGAGGCAAGACTCGTCTATCGTCTTTCCCACATACACATACTCTTAGTAATTCATCCCACCCAGCTTCCCTATTAACATGACACTGATTAGAATCGCGCGGGAAATTAAGACTGATATGATAATGCAATAGTGCAGGGTACAAGGGGGATGCAAGCCACGTCATAATTCATTCTCTACCAATAACACCGAAGATGATGGTTCGAGATCAGACGATTGGGGTTTCACTTGTATCATTCAGGGACTTGTATCAAATATCAGCTGTAATTCTAACATTATGCACTTTAGGAGTGATACAACTATTAATGTAGTTATATATTCTCGACACAATGGAAACTTTATACCTTTGATGCTATCGATATAATCGTATTTTTATCCACTATGAGTATGAGACGTTGTAAATAATTTGAATTTATTGATCGATAAATGGCGCTAGTATCTGTTCTTCCCCCACCACCACCCGTTCTGCTTATGGGGACTAAAAACGGCCCCTTGCAAAACTCTGAAAGAACATATAAGAACACGTAAGAAGAGTCCGGAGAACTCTAAAACCTTGCAGACACTGCACTTAGAGTGCCAAAGAGAGCAGATTATAAAGGAGCAGTAGGTTCGTCGTGCACTGAAAGTGAAGATATTAGTTCACCGTATTTTTGACAAAAAGTCTTGAATGCTCTGAAGTGCTAGTATCTCTTAAACATTTCTAATTCGTTGGCTCTCTATTGGAGAACTAAATTAATAGTGCATTACTTATAATTAAGAATGTATGTTTTGTTTAGGAAGCCAGAAATGTGTGCAAAAATAGAGAAGTATGGCGCTCAATTCTCTCTGCTTACCCCGTAAGGGACATGGCGTGATGGTATGTATGTATGTATGTATGTATGTATGTTTACAAAATAAAAAAAAATTAGGTAAATCGAATATTTTTTTTAATTGCATCAACATCAACGCAAACGTTGGATTTTTTTCCCTATCGGGAGTCAAATGATATTTTTATTGACACACTTTTCAAACTTTCAGGGGTGACATCTGTGAGAAACATTTATAAGGACTGATGCTTTCATTGTTTACAAATTGACCAATTTCTCAATAGATGGCGTTACAAAAAGGATTCTTTGTTAGTTCATAGATAGCAATAGTAATATTGGGTTATTTTCAGATGAACTGTTACACATTATTCAAATATATAGAACTTTAAAAAATTAAATTGATAAGGGAACTCAATAAGAAGGCATAGGTGAACGTTGCGCAAGCGCATAAAGTGATCATGTGAACCAGCCGATGACAGGTCGTAAGCCCTGTATGTGCCTTGAGTTCCTGGTTCTTCTATAATATCCCAACTTCGTCTTTATTGGGATGTTAAAAAGTTTGTCAGTAAAATTAGGTACATCGCGACCAAAATGTGTATTTTCGTATAGTTATCGTAAAACAATTTGAACCAGTTAAGTGGGTGGGTAGATCCAAAATATGTGTATTTCTAGAGCTACGCAGTATTCCTTTATATGTCGTCTACTCATGATACGTTTTTAATACGCTCTTATATTGCATTAATCCTAAAAATGTATAAATCAGTACTAGATCATAATCTCATCTTAATTTTGCTCTACAATTAAACATAAAAATTTACTAAGATGAAAGTTTAGTATGAAATTGTCAATAATTGTTTTATAATTTTAAATCAATATTCAATTAATTTTAACTTCAAAGATTGCTTAAGTCTGATCTTAATCTTCTTTTGATCAACTTTATGAGTAGCCTTGCTGGTCTCACAATATTTCTTCTACCTACGTGTTTTGAGAATAAATCCGAATTCTTATTTAAGAAATGAGAACGCGGCAAATAAAACTATGTGAGATGTTATATGTATCTGATCATGATTTATAAAATAACCAAGTTGATTCAAGGAGTGAGAAAAGAACGAAACAATATCTTAGTATTTTAACTGTGGCACTGTACGTCAGTATAGTTTCTGGAATTATAAGCTCAATAAAACGTAGGCACCAACATATTTTCAGCAACATACCTAAGCTATTGTCGGTAATTATTCTGGAAACAAATAAAAGTGGATATTTCCGTTCCGTTCGAGAAATTGGAAAAGAGGAAGCGATAGTTGAATTTTGTGCAGAAAACCAATTTCATTCAATTATGCTAAATCCTATAGCGCCTGCCGTGCTCCATTCTCAGGTCCGTGGGGCGAAAGCTTTTGACTCCCTCTTTGTTCCGTACGTATGTAAGAGGAAAACGGAAACTCCTTTTAATTGTTATACCTACCCACCTATTACAGTAACATCACATGTACACAACGAAAATTCAAAGACCTTAAATAATTTAGACATCACCTCAATTAGAAAAGAATGGACTGAGTCCAACCTAAAAATATATATGCGAATGACATTGAATGAGAACAATTTTAAATTGCAATAGATATAAAAGAATAAACAAATTGTTAAATAAAATAAAAACAAAGACATTAAAGCACTATATTACGTACATCACATTAACTTTGATTAACAAACTGAGAAATAATATGCTTCCAAAATATGTACAAAAAAAATGTCAATGTTCACACTTACCCTAGGACAGGATGTCAGAATTTTAGACTTTCAAAAACCAAGTAGGTACACAAAATAGTTTATACCATTAAGGTCTCAAAATGTATAAAAGCTTACCACCAAACAAAAAATAATCCACAAGTCTTGTCCCCTTTCGTAGGCTAGGTGCTGAATACATAATTAAAAACTATTAATGTTCTCCATAGTTTTACATGATATTTTTATAAATTTATGTCATACTTATTTGTTGCAAAAAGTTTTATTTTTATATTATTTGTTTGAACTAGATATATTTATTTTTTATATGTTTTTTTATCTAAATAAAGAGAGCAAAGGATGATGAGAGAGGATGAAGAGAACAAAAGTCATTTAATGTTCCCAATGGGGTGGTGAGTGGATTCTGCGAAACCCCTTTAATAGTTCCTGGATGCAGTGTGGAATCAAGTCATGCAAACCATAAAACACACATAAATCCATCAGTTATGGACATTTAAACCTGAGCAATTTTATGCAATTATATTGAAAATGTGTACCAGGCAAAAGAAGTAGAGGCAGATCTCCTGCGCTATGGTGTGATCAAATTAAGGAGATGACTGGGAACGTCCTTTATATGGCGGTGCGAGTTGCGGAGGGCAGAGAGGACTGGAGACGACTACTTCTGTCCATTAGCGTCCCCATAGATCACGATTCTCAGCATTGAGAAAACAAAGAAGAAGAAGAGTACATAGCTACTGAGTTTACAATAATAACAATTTATGAGCACTAAAGCATCCTCTTTTAAAGAAAAAAAACTTACCTTCAATGAAAAAAATGACTCAAATAGTAATAACTAAACTTCATGTAAAAAGTAATCAATCTGTAGTGCATACTAAACATTCGGTTACTCTTACCAAATGTTTTGTGCACACAACAGCCAAACCGTACAATTATAAAAGCCAAACTTAAGTTACTGATAACAACAGTTTGGTTATCGGAAAATATCGGAAGCCAAATAGTTTAGTTACTCTATTTTAATTTCACTGTGACAAGTACCCGTGTTAGTCTTGAGCAACTGATATCTATTAGCAGCAACTCCTCAAAGAAACATGGATATAATATCAATAGCGTCTGCATGTAGTGCTAATGAAAATGAACCTGAGGTGGACCATATTATGTATAGTTTTGACGGACCCACAGATTCCAAAGCCATAGAAAAATCTGTTTCTCTCCCGCAATATGTATGTGGAGTGGCGTTTTCTGTATAAATTGTAGAACCCAAAGCTTCACCGAAGCATGGTACATGAGCTCTTTGCAAATTATTCCACTAAAAAGGTTTTCCAAGTGCAACACAAAAAGTCGTTGGTCGTGATTGTAAATAAGATGACTATGCTTTCAGCAGTGGACGCAAACCAGTAAAAAATATCAATATTTAAGCTCTTTGTATTGCAATATTTCAACGCAATAAGATGTCGAAAAACTAAACAGAACAATTATGAAGAAGATAAGAGATAAAAAAAATTATATGTAAAAAAAATATTAGAAGGAAGATACCTCCATACCTAATACAAAACATACAATGAATAATATAGGTATTAAGCAAAAAATCAAAATAAATAATCTGTTTTTGATTTACTTTATTTAAATTGTAAAATGGTAGAATGGTGGATTGTTTAATTTGAATTTGTAGAGTAAATATATAATTGTATTGTATGAGAGAGTCAGCAGGCCAAGTCAGTAAAAAAGTCGAGATCCGACAACGTATCGCCGAACTTCTCGCCATGTTTACGCCCGTGACGACAATTCGTAGTCACTAAGCGCTGTCGAGTTCGTAAATGCACTTATTAGTATTTGTCGCCGTTAGGCTGGCTTGCGGTACATTTTTGAATTATCATTTATGGCAATACACAATATTTTCCCCATGATTTGAATAAATGTCAAATTTGTTTACATAAATTTGTTAAATAAATATAATATGGTCATATTTTAAAGCACGAAAGCAAGTTATAATACGATTAAATTAACTTCTTTTGTGTTTATTGAATGTTTTGAGAGTAATTTTAAAAATTATTTTTAATTATATTTCGATCAATTTATCAAGTGTGATGACAGCAGCGTGTTATTTTTTTACTAAAAACTACGCTGAATTTTCTTTTGTTAAGTGTTAAAATACATATGTGATAAAATAGCTTACAAGAATACTTTCTCAAAATGAAAAATTATTTCAAATCTATACTTACGGAAAACATTTACGGACGCATAGAATTTTAATGTAATAATCTAAGTACGGACGCATATTTCCAATAAATATAAAACTTATAAAACTTTTGTTACGCGGTAATTAGCAATAAATGAATTACGCGGAATATTTAAAGGGTTTGAAGAATCTATTAAACGGCGTCGTTTAACCCGTTTATATAATTATTCTCAAAATAAATATGAAAGTCGGCATTGTTCGCATAAAAAATGACATTTAATTCAACATGGCGGCGTTAGATCTTGTCTCTCGCCTCGATGTCGACCCAATCTCGCCGTCAAATAAGTGGGCGAGAACGATTCGACGAGTTATCTGCTTAGTGACTACCAAAACTGTCAAAATATCGACTAGTCGATATTTTGACAGTTAATCTCGACATTTATCGGTCGAGATCTACTTACAGACTTAGCCTGCAGTACTGACAAACTGTTTCTACAGTTAGGTGTAATAATAATATATTCAAATTTGAACTTACAAAAAAATAATTGCCTTGAAAAATATACAAAATTACTCAAAATAAGTAAAAAAACTATTTTTAACGTTTCTCCACTTTTAAATACACTTGACCACTGATGCGTTTCGCTTAAAAAGCATCTACAGAATTGTAATCTCCAAGTAAGTGTAAATGAGTTGAAAAATGTGTTTTTTTTTACTTCTCATTTGATTGATTTTGAGTAAATTAGTATAATTGATGATGGAAATCCACCACGAATTGACAATCGAAAAAATAGAAATAAATAAATAAATTATTTGTTGAGTTAATAAAAAAAAATTATAGCAAGATTTTTTTTATTTATAATACCTATCTATGTAATAAGTGTCTTAATGTATTTATTTATTTGAATGTCATGTTGATGAGTGAAAAAAAAATGTGGATTTAAAAGTCTCAAATATAGCCCTCAAAATTTTCGTATTTAGTTATTTACACAATATACTTTACTTAAATTTACTGTTTCAGCATTATTTTTAAAATAATTTAAGACATCTCTGTAATTGGCTTTGATATGTATGTATATTGTTATTAAGCAATTTATGAATTAAATTAAATTAATAATAATAAAATAAAATATACGGCATTAGCCATTTACTTGTTACTATACTACAAATAATTAATTACAAATAAAGATAAAAATATAGACACTGCTAAAAATATAGAAACAGATGAAAATATAGACACTGCTAAAAATATAGAAACAGATGAAAATATAGACACAGATAAAAATATAGAAACAAATCTTACAACAGAAAATTTTCTATCTCTGTTAAAAATAACCATAGTGTTGGTATTGTACAAAATTAACTCTATTTTCCTTCCGTTAGTGCGCTGTGTAATTGTTTCTGTAGGAAGGTGACAATAATCGTACATCAGTAGGAGAGCAATATAAAACTACCCACAGCCGTAGAAAAGTATATGAAGGTGTTTTTAGGTTACATTACCTTTGAACATTATAAAGTGCTTGAATTTTAATTAAACAATATTTGTTTGCGTTTTTTGAAAATAGATTTTGCGAGATTCAAACTTTTTCAATTCTCCACATATGAATAAGACGATCTGAAAACCATAATTAAAAGTTATAATTTGATGAAACTATTACATTTTAAAAATATGCAGGTACATAGGTAGGTACTTTAAAAGTGTACCTGTAAAAATATTTTTCAATAGCGCAGTTATAATTTTCTTAAAACTTTTTTGTAGTCACTCCAAACTTTAAATAGGTACGATAATTAAAATGAATTAATAAACACAAAATTTAGTAATCTTAAAATTTTCCATGTTGATCGAATCACAAATTAACGGTAAATTATTTTCTTTCGCTTATTCAACTTATAATTTATATTTATTTATCTATGTAATTCTTCTGCACGTGAGTATGTCACTGAACTCCTAAACGACGGAACCGATTTTGTTGATTTTTTTATGTGTATTTGAGTGGGTCCCTGGATGATTTAAATTCAAAATTCAAATAAAAAAATTGAAGCAGTGGAAATAAAAAAAAATTAAACGTGTCAAAAAATTCACGCCTGGTATTATGCAAACAGTATAACTTTTAAGATATACAATAAAATGCAAAACAGGAGTTTTATTAATATTATAATTCTTCTGTACGTATGTCATGTATGTCACTGAACACTTTAACGACTGGACCGATTTTGATGAAATTTTTCTACTAGGTATCATTTTCTGGTGTCCCGTAAAGTCGGGTGGGTAAACTATAATACAACAGGCAACATTACATCTTAGGTTCATAGTTTACCACCCATTCTGTACGTTGCCTTTGTTAAGTGAGGCGAGACTGATTTGTGGGTCACATATGCATGGTTCGTGATTCCTTTTTAAAAGTATGCACACCAGCACACCTGTCGCTGGTTACGCCACATTATTTGATTATTTATTTAATTTAAATACAAAACGAGTAGATTTTGGCAACATTGATCAATCCAATATAATATGTGGGCCTTCGTGACTCAGTTTGTTAGGTATCTGTCTTCTGATCCAAAGGTCGCGGGTTCGATTCCTGGTGAGGACACAGTTTTTAATTGTGTTTTCAATCTGGCTCTGTGAGACGATTTGATTTATATCGCGAGTCTCCAGAATGTGGCATTTTTTTATTGGGTGAGTGTTAAATGAATATTTGAAATAGTACCTACCTGTTAGTTTCCAGAGGAGTTATAAAAAATAGTTTACGCTTTTTTTCTTCTTGAAAGAAAAAAGCTTGTTATTTTTATGTTTTCTGGACCAGCTAATAGTAGGCAAGCCAACGTTTGGACAAGACAACGTTTGTCGGGTCCGCTAGTTTTTATAAATTATTTTCGACTAATTCCAATGTTTGTTTTATATTGAATGGTTTTTTCTATGGCGCCCACTATCTACCTACTTGATGGAATGAAATTAACAATTACACGAAGAAAACTCAACAACCAGCCACGATAATATAATATAGACCATGTTGTCATCGGAGGATTCAGAACTGACCATACCTTTAACATTAGGTATAATGCAAAGTAATATGATTTTTTCAAATATCTTAATATAAAATAATAATCTTAATATACTACAATAACTCCAGTGACGACCTGTAGGTAATGACTTTAATCCAACTGTCGATTCGTTCATGAGAATTCAATTCTCTTAATGAATCGACATTATTAAGCCAAGATGCGTGTGCGAAGGAACATTTTGTATGGTGTAGTGGACTTTTTCATGCTAATAACACCAACTAGAGGCCTCGCAGCATATATGTTTCCATACATGGATTTACTCAACTTTTGAAATTTTAGTTTATTTTTCCATATATCTCAGAAACCATAAAAGCAAGATTGCTAAAAATTGGTATAAAGATAGACAAATACAAAATCTCAAATTGGTTTTTTTTTTAAATTCCAGGGTTTCTCAAACTATTTTTAAAAATATTTTTTTTATGATAAATTTATGAGTTTAACTGCCTATATTTCCATTTTTTTTTAAATTTCGAAAAAAGCCGAAACACCCCAACTAGATAATTTAATTTTATATAAAAAATATACACATTGTATTAGCACATCTCAATTTTTTTTTAACAATTTTTATAAAAATTGAATTTAGTGACGACATCACTTCATACAATTTGTATGGTAGTCGCCTATACACAATGGGCCTTACTTACTATTTGTAATTTAGGTTTAAGCTGATACTTACCCAGTTTTTTGTATGGCCAAAACTGACTTAGCATTGGATTAAACCCGTATTATAAATAGTAAGTAAGGCCCAATATGTAAGAAGACTTAATAGTTTGATACTTAAATCTCCAAACATACATACATACCATCATACTGTTTTCATATTCTGTGTAGGAAAAACAGACTGACCTCCATACTATCCTATCCTGACAAACATACCTACATGTTTTATATAGAAAATAAAATATCTTCAAATATTTATTAATTTGTGTTGTTTATAGTTTGGTACGTATTATTCGATTATGCATACTATCGCCATCGACAGTTGGATCTCATGTGTTACATGCAACTTGTATTACTCAAATCATCTTTATTTTATATAATTTACTATACGTTGTATGTTGTCCTCTAAATAAATAAAATATTTATCCTAACATCGCTTACGGAACTTATGTACCTACACGTAAAAAACTTGTTAAAAATTCCAAAATACTAATGACTCTAAGTTCTCCCAAAACCAATTTAATCTTTCTTCGTACGTAACATTTTACAAGTTGGCGCTATCTCTTCTATGTAAATATGTACATAATATATCCCGGAAGAGTAGAATTCCGTAAACGTAGAATATATCGGGTATAGTCCAGAGTATTTCACAGAATTCCCTCGCCTCAATTGGAATTTAACTTGAACAAGAGAAATCCTAAAACAAATGAGGCATTGGGAATAGCATTAAACGTAGTTTTAATTGAATTAGAATCCACGTATCACTAACCAAAGATTACTCTGCAAATACTTGAACATTTTTTATTGAATGCAATGACAAGAAAATAATAATTTTACTAATTTGATTTCATGTTTTTAGTTCATATAGATAAATAACCTGGAACAAGATTTGAATAAGTTGTTTTAATTATAAAAATATAATACACATAAAAAATCTGTTTATGTTAATGCACTATAATTATTTTGTAGTCTTAGGTAGAGATGAGCAAATTCAAGACAATGATTGGGGTGGTATTGGTCTTGCATTTATATATGGGTCTTGGTATCGCATACTCAGCATTAATTCTTGCAGGTCTTTTTTATTTTTTTCATTTTTAAAATAAATTTCCTGTGTAAATTCAATAATTGCATTGCAATATGACAAAAAAACATTAATTTTTAGTAGGTAGGTATACCTAATGGTGATAGAACATTGTTAATTGCATACTTTTTAGCTGAGAATAAATAAGTTTATATAATGTTGTGAAACAACAAGACTTTTGCATTAAGTCTTAAAAGACTCTTGGTCTTGTAAAACCTGGTCTTGGTCATGGTAATTCATCCCCAGGGGTCTTGGTAATATTTTGGAAACGAAAGGATAAACCCATTCCCAATAAAAGAGTTTTCATCATTTAGTTTCTAATTTTTCAATCAGTGATTTGATGATTTTATATAAGATTTTAAATGTCTGGTTGGACGTCCTTGAATTAACGTGACTCATTTCATTTAATGTTCCGATTACCCGTACACGACAAACACAGACATCACTATTTTTTATCATAAAATCTAGTAATAATTATTATATTCACTCGCCTATTCTGAGATTACATAGATTTGGTAATGAGTTTGGCTCTGTTGATGTCTTTTGCTGTTCAATATTATGAATATAAAGAGAGATTTTTAAAGATTGTATGAGTTCTTCTTTTTTTATTTTCATTTTTTTGTTTTTGATTAATCCTTTACTTGTTTGTCTTTAATTTTATTTTTACTGTACGTCACTACATATATATTTAGTAAATTTTTACTTGATATTTTTTTGCTGTGATAATATATACCTATTTGTCATTATGTATGTATGTATTTTGCTTCGTGGTTCATGAACATATGTTTTAATAATTTGTATTGTGTATGTAAAAGCTCATTTAGGCGTTTATATAAATAAATCAATAAATTTTAATTTATCAATCGCATAATCTTTTTTTTTAGTTTACTCTCAAAAACTCTTAAAATTTGCTTTGAAATCATTTCAAGGTCATACTGGCACATCGCGAACTTAAACACGATAAGATAAATGTTTATGAACGCACCAATTATAAATTAGCGCTTAAGAGGGTGACTGCTGCCGTACCTATTTTTTCAATTTGAATTTGCATCATTACTACAAAACAAATCATTTTGAAAAAAATAACCTAGTTAGTTTGAATATTAATAAAGAAAAATATACCTTAACTTTTAATTATGTTCTGTATATATTCTTGTAGGAAAATAATAAGCATACCCCGATTTTTGACATTTATCTTAAATTTCTAAAAAACTATAAGGTATAGAGCATTACATATTTTTATAAATTAAAGAAGATCAAAATATCTGGAAAAATACGATGTAACGTTCCATTTATGCATCAGGTTAAGTTAATAAACCAAAAAAACTTTTATTTCGCAATGGCGCTGAATGGAAAATAAATGTTTTTTTGGGTTTATTTACTAAGCCTGAAGCATTAATGCAACGTCACATCATATTTTTGTCCTCTTTAATTTAAAAAAAAATATGTTGAACTACGCCTTATATTTTATTAAAAATACAAGATTAACGTTGAAAATCGGGGTATACCACTAGTTGCATGTAACACATGAGATCCAAATGTCGATAGCGATAGTATGTATAGTTGAAGAATAAGTACCAAATTATATTCCCATAAATACAAATTATTTGATATTTTAAGATATTTGATTTTCCATACAACACATGTACCTACATATGTATGTATGTCAAGATAGGATAGTATGGAGGTCAGTCCTTTGATCCTACCCAGAATATGAAAACAGAATGATGGTATGTATGTATGTTTGGAGATTAGTATCAAACAATTAAGTCTTCTTAGATATTGAGTGTAGGCGATTGCCATACAAATTGTATGAAGCAATGTCGTCACTAAATTCAATTTGTATAAAAATTATTAAAAAAAATTTGAGATGTGCTAATACAATGTTAATATTTTTTATATAAAATTAAATTGGCTAGTTGGGGTGTTTCGGTTTTTTTTGATATTTTTAAAAATTTTGGAAATAAAGGCAGTTAAACTCATAAATTTATCATAAAAAAAATATTTTTCTTAATAAAAAATGTTTGAGAAACCCTGTTTTTTTTTTAATTTAATTGAGATTTTGTATTTGTCTATGTTTATAACAAATTTCAGCGTTCTAGCTTTTATGGTTTCTGAGATATATGGAAAAATAAACCAAAATTTCAAAAGTTGATAACCCCTGACTGAAACAAAAATTCACACTTCTAAGTATAAAAGCTTTGTAGGCCTATAACTGTTTATATATTCTAAAAATTTTGGCTCTGTAAATTGAGCGGATCAAAAGTTATAAGGGGACACACACACACACACACACACAGACACACACACACAGACACACACACACACACACACACAGACACACACACACAGACACACACACAGACACACGAAATGTTCTACTCCGAATTCTGAGTAAATCCGTGTATGGAATATATATGCTGCGAAGCCTCTGTTGGTGTTTTTTGACTTCAAAGTTGGAAAAGCCGTGAAAAAAGTAGACATCTCTATTCAATTCTCGCGTATCCTGGCTTGAAACATTGTCGATATGTTAAGAGAACAAAGTTCTCCTGTACAAATCGACAGTTGGATTATTTTTTTCAAAACTATTTGATAAGAAATAATTATTGTATATCAAATTGAAAAATAGGTACGTTGGCAGCAGTCCCCCCATTAATGTGAACAAATAATGGGAATGTTGTGGGTATCAAATAATTCCCACTTAGTGAGAGTTTGGTATACACAATACTCCTGTATGGGTTCATAATATTATATATGTAGGTACGGAGAATAAGCAAAGCAGAAGTATAAGTTTGAAACCTCACAGTTAGCGTATTTTCCTTATCATAAAATAAATCCTGCCATATAAACACGTTCCTTCCTAATAATATAATATAGGTATTATAATAATAATTATAATGTGTTTGCGCAAAGTTTTTTAATCCAACTTTATCCCGTTGAATGATTGGCTGGATTTGGCATATAAACTTATCAAATACTACAGGGTGTTTTTAATTTACTAGTTGCATGTAACACATGAGATACAACTGTCGATAGCGATAGTATGTATAGTTGAAGAATAAGTACCAAACTATATACTCATAAATCCAAATTATTGAATATTTAAGGATATTTTATTTTCTATATACCTAACACATGTAGGTATGTATGTCAAGATAGGACAGTATGGAGGTCAGTCCTTTTTTCTACCCAGAATATGAAAACAGCATGATGGTATGTATGTATGTTTGGAGATTTAAGTATCAAACTATAAAATCTTCTTACATGATTGTGTATAGGCGACTGCCATACAAATAGTATGAAGTGATGTCGTCACCAAATTCAATTTATATAAAAATTGTTAAAAAAAATTGAGATTTAGGTACTTCTACAATATTAATATTTTTTATAGAAAATTAAATTATCTAGTTGGGGTGATTCGGCTTTTTTGATATTTTTAAAAACTTTGGAAATATAAGCAGTTAAACTCATAAATTTATAATATTTGTTGAGCAGTTCATATGAGAGAAATTAATAACGTTTAATTCTTCGTAAATGAATTAAAATTTTTAACACATTAGATACCCAAATGTAAGATCTGGTTTCTCAAACCAAAAAGAGTAAATTAACAAATACTTCTTATAAATAAAGAATTGGTTAAATAATAATAACATAAATTTGTCAAATTTAAATTATCCAAAAAATATTCTTTTAATCCACAAACACTACCTATAACTGAACCTATAACAGGGTGAACTGTGTATCCGCCCTTATCTAGAAATATTGCCCATACTGGAAGCTCAATTTTTTCTCTTCATTTAGCAGGAATCTCGTCAATTTTAAGAGCTGTAAATTTTATTTCAACAATAATTAATACAAGTCTTTCCCAAACGCGAAAAACAAGAAAAACCTCAGTTGATTATGACCTAATCCGAACCGATCGTCCTTTAAAAAGGAAAAATACATATTCTTATGCGGAAGTGCATTTAAATATTATGTTCTCGTTGAAATTTCCTGAAGCGCATATTGTCTGTTTTTTCAGCGAATAATTTCGAACGTTAAATTTATCTTATTACATAATGAAATTATGTAATAATTTTATGTTATTAAAATTTTGTAAAAATAAAAAAAACATTATTATTGAATGATTGGAAAATTTGTAAAACCCATCCTGTACATATTTGTTTATTCGTATAGGCAATAACTATTGAAAGTGTGGGTATGTATTTCGTACACCGCTTCGATGATTCGTACAAGAAAATTCGACAAGCCTTTGTATAGCGGCATTAATTTTAAACTAATTTCAGAGTTGTGATCCGCAAGTTGGGAATATTATCGAATCCCGCATAGCTCACGGGATTATTCAAAGTTTACACAAAGTGCTGTAAAATCGAATCTACACAAGTGATAAATCAGTCAGGATGAATGTTCAACAAACACTATTACTACACACATTCTCTACCAAGACTGGATTAGAAGAAAAATCTTAGTGATATCTTACGTCTAATGTACATATAACTTTAATTGTTTTAATTCTAGCTAAGAGCTTCCTGGTATGAATAATACCTATACATCCTTTTGAAACCTGAGAAATGATTGGTTACAATCATTTCTCAGGTTTCTCAGGCTTTATACAAGTTAATAAAATAATAAAAATGAGGAAAAAAAAAATTTCTTCACGAGGATACAAAGTACTAAAATAAAATTAACGGAGTATATTTTATTTTTAAGGGTGGGGGATGCAATGATGTGGTTAAGTTGGGGTTGGATTTTTCTTTCTGTGTTGTATTGGAAAAATATTTACTATGGAATATTTAAGGAATCTTATTTGATTGTTTCTCATATATTTTTTTTTCGTTATTTCTGAATGAGTTAGCTTCAAAATTTTACCAAATTAATGAATAAATTATATGATATTTATATTTCTTAAAATAAAATTGTTAATGGACTTCACAATGCGCCTTGGAAGATACTTTTCGAACCATGAAGCATTGAAAAATATTTTCAACTGTATGGTGCGTACCAAATTCGTTTACGGAGCGCAGTTTGGGCGCCCTACCAAAGAAAATATTCCGATATGTTGGAGGAAATTCTGAAGAAGTTCATGAGGTACCTGTATATGCGGATGCATGGATTATATCCGACATACATTCACCACCCAGAACTTCTGACGTCCTGTTGTTATATGAGTCTTGAAAGCAGGCGTGATAACGCACTACTTTTGACCGGCTTCAAGATTTTCAACAATCTCACTGATTGTCCAGAACTGCTAGAAAGGCTAGGGCTTTTTGTACCACCCAACTACTTAAGGGGTAGAGGACATAATCTTCTGAACGTACCCCATTCCAGAACAGATGTAATGGCCCGCAGCACTCTGGTGCGCATTATGGAAAAATTGAACTCACTCTCGGACGAGGTAGATATTTTCCATTGAAATATAAGGCGCATTACATCGTACCTTAAACAGAGATAGCCGTCATCGAACCGCATATCACACAATAATTGGCAGCAGCTGTCGTGTGATTACGGAAATAAAATGAAATGAAATTTTTGTACTAGATCTAAAAAGTTATTCCTTAAAATCCAAGAGTGGCGAGTTCACGACCGATTTCGTTTACCAATATATCACTAGCCTTTATATGCTTAATTTAGATAATGTATGAGGATATTCACATAATTTGTATTATTTGTTATAAGGACATAATATTTACATACTTACATACTTATCGGGTCCGGACTTAATGCCTTGCCACTCCAGTATGCAGCGACGTATATCGCTTTGTTATTTGCCATCAATATTTGATCAATATACATATAAAAAAAGTATTGAAAAATAATAATCCTATAAAATAAAAGCAATATATACGTCCATTTTTTAGATGTAGGTGACATAAAAAATTCAATAAATGTTTATCACTTTTGTTAATTCACGGTAGTTATATTTGGTATAAAACTTGTTTCAAAACAGTCCGATATCCGATAGATACCTACTTTTGTTTGCCTTTCACGATTGGATTCAGCATTTGCAGAAAACCATTCGCTTTTAAACCTAAGACGATTCGCCTGGAAGTTACACGAACTGCCAATTGTGAATACTTTAAATAAATACATATTATCTTTTTGGACCTAGTAGGTCCGTTTATTATGTGAACTAAGTGTCTGTTTGTGTGAGCTAAGTGTCAAATGTGATGTTTGTTGAAATAGTGGTTGTGAGTAATATTGTGATAATTGTGCCTACCTATTGTGGAGCGGGTTGGTACTGTCATGCTTTTCAAAATACAGTATTGTCAATGTCAAAATTGTAAATTGTTGGCCCAATAACAGAGTTTCCTAGTTGGGCTGCAGTAGTCTGTCTGCTTGTCCTCACTATGGTGGGAAAAATAGGTAAATAAATTAAAAAAATAAATGTTGACAATCTCTAAATGCATTTTTATGAAGTAGGTACATTTCTATAAGATTCTTAAACAAAGACTCCCAGAGGACATATGTAAATTCTCACAATACACCATACCTACACACAAAAACACATTATCACGAAACTCATAGTATGCACTTTCTACATGATACCTGATGAGAAATTTTATGTGAAATTGCATTACTAGCAATATGAGCATTTATGAGACAGTGTTTCAATGTTGATGATGCGATGTATACGTGGCAAGATAGAAGAATGCGGTGTTTGGTTCTCACTGCCTACCCCTTGAGGAAAATAGAAGTCGAGAGCAAAAAAATATCAATATGAAGTTGATCACTCGATTTTTTCATACAGAAGCTATTTCATTTCACATTGATATGGCAGACCATAGATTTTTACTCTCCACACTATGGAATAGTGGGAAGTCATGATGTCACACTTTTTAAGCGTATTTTTTACATCAATTTCTCAACGGGTATCATGTAGAGAGTGCACATTGTGAGTTTCGACATGATGTGTTTGTATGTATGGCGTACATTTTCGATGAGTGTATTTTTATTGTATCAACATTTCAAACAGTACAAAATATTTCGATTTTCCAGAACGTGAGAGCATTTTGATAATTTGAAAAGATGAAATTATAGGTAAGAAATTAACGGATATCTATGGAAAACTGATCAGCTCTAAGTTTATGGACTTTACATTTATGATATCAATATGATGTCAATCGTTAGGTACTTATAGTTTGGGCTGATGAGAGAACACAAAAAAACAACGTAAATGATGAATTCACAGAGAAGAAATTAAAATCTGTCTATGGAAAACTAATCAGCTGTAGTTCTATGCACTTTACACATATGATGTTAATATGAAGTCGATCGGACTTATAGTCTGGGCTGTAGAGAGGAGACAAAAAAGAAATCCGTACAGCGTACGCCGTACATACAAACACATCACGGCGAAACTCACTGTGTACAGTGTACACTATCTACATTATACCCGTTAGGAAATTGATGGAAAAAAAATACGCTTTAAAATTTTGAAATCATGACTTCATAGTGTGGAGAGTAAAATGGATATGAAAAACATACATTAGTATCTAATATTACAAATATTTTTCATGCTCACTCAATGAAACATTTTAAACTTTTTGTTAAAATATATTACCGTTGAATTTGTTCACATTAAAATAATGTATGATCATTTTTTTTTCAATCACAAAACTTAATAAATAAAATTGTTTCGAGTTATTTTCGCGGACAGATTGTTTCGGTGAAATACTTTGGACGATTCATCGAAGATAAATATTGAATGGGTGAGAGAACGATATATTATATACCTTGTTATGTAGAGAACGCCTCGTCTGCCTTCCATTAACAGTACACACATAAGGCTTGTTGATAGTTGGCATTGGAACTAATCGATAGAATTGATGCAGAAATACTCTAGACAAATATTTGTTTTCAATAACAGATGTTGAAATTATTTATACCTATAACCATAGATAGGTAGTATTATTTATGTATGTATCTGTGCTTCAGTTTAAGTGCGGAGCAATTATATTAACAAGTGTAAAAAATAACAAGTTAAAACACAGTATGAGTTAAATATGAAAACTACAAAAATCAAGAAAATATTCCAATTTACCCAAAAAAAAAATATTTTATGTATTCAACGCCTAGGCGACGAAAAGCGGCAAGATCAGACGCTTCCTTCACACATTCTGGAAAATCATTAAACAGAAGAAAACCTTTGTAATACACATATCATTTTGTGTACCTGCCAGGTTAGTCCGCCTTGATAGATTTTATTTGCTCAAAGTGTGTGTTTTTCGCTAAATATAGAAAATGTGAAAAAATGGCGTACGAATGTATTGAAGAAATGTTTTTGTCCAATTGGGTTGAATAACAGTGCGTTGTTCCTGAAGGAGATCGCCAGAGGGACATGGTTTCTCATTGTAAATCTCATTAATATTTTTGACAATCTCATTCCGTTCAAGTTGATTACACCAAAGACAAATCTTGTTCAAGTTCAGTCTTTGGGATGGGGGGGAGGGGTGAATCGAAATATCCTCAGAGATATGGAACCTTCAAAAGCAGACGATGTTTGCTGGGAAAACCGCGAAATCGGCAAATGAAAGGGACCCTCTGTTGCCCTGGAGCAAGGCCCATTCCTGTCCCTATTTAGGGTTACATCATGTTTATACAAGAGAATTTAAATACTTTGGATGGAGAAGCTTAAAACTATGATACTATCGACTCCATAATCTTGGGTTGTGAAATAGAAAACAATTATTTGATAATATTTGTTAAGATTAACTAAGAAACAATATTACATAATGTCTTGACATAGTTAAATAATAATTCTGAGCGGGTAGTGGTGGGAGTAGCGAATAATTCTGATTTTTGTATCTTTGGATAAAATTAAGATTCTCCGTAGAAAGATAAATGTAAAACTTTTCAAATAAACTGTAAAATATTGTTGAATCTTTTTCTGAGAATTATTCAATATTTTTTTTTTACTTTCCACAGGTACCTACTATGGAATAGTGGTGAGTCAAGATTTCACAATTTTTAAGAGTATTTTTTTACATCAATTTTTCAATGGGTATCATGGAGAGAGCATACTTTGAGTTTCGTTGTGATGTTTTTGTGTGTATGCCGTACATAAATATGAAAATTTGTGTCCTCTGTACAGATCAAACTAAAAGGCCGATGAACTTAATATTGATACCGTATGTGAAAAGTACATAAACATAGAGCTGATTAGTTTTCCATAGACAACGGTTCATTTTTTCTCGATGTTTCTCTATGATTTCATCTGTTAAAACTGAAAAAATTCTCTCACGACCTGGAAATTTGAGGTATTTTAATTTTGTTTAAACTATTTATACACTACCAATAATATTTAAAAAATTAAATTCATAGTTGGTCAACGTTAAAAGAAAAACATACAACCATTTGAAAAATTATATTCATAATAATAGATTTTTGTATAAAAAATATATATAACAAGAGAATTTTTTTATGTTTGCAATGTTAAGTTATTTGATTTCATATTGATATTAGAAGGGAACCTTCATTGTGTAGTGGAGAGTTTAGCGTTGGCCACAACTCACTCGTTTTGATATGATGTTTTTATTCCTTTTCAAATTTTTATTTGCTTCTTCCTTAAATTAAAAACTATTCAAAGAATTATGAAAAAGAGAGACAGAATGATAAAAAGAAAGATAAATAAATATATTACGAACTGAAATTTAAGAATTCAATATAAACTTTGCATGAAATACTTTTAAATATTGAATATTATTGCGCAAACTTCTGTGAATTCATACAAAACAATAGTCATAATAAAAACAAAGTGAAATAATGTATTGGAAAACAGTTCATAAACAAAGAATTATATATCAAAAAGTAAACAATGATCAATAACCATCTTGGGGATGCAACTTCTTTAAGATCTTTGAAAATTCCAAACAATGCCTGAGATATTATAATGCATTGATCTTTCTCAAAGTTTTCAAAACTACTTCAAAGTTACATATGAATACATAGTTTGTTCTCTCTACATTCGAATACAGAGTACCTACTTATGAAAATAAAAATAATAAAATAATTTTTCAAATGATGATACATTTTCTTAATACTTAAGAACAGTTTGTATTTTCTATTTAAAAGAAAAAATACAGTTTGTAACCTATGTAAACTGTAGGTACTTAGTATGAATGTATTTAGACGTAAATAATTAACCTTTACCAAACCAAAATGAAATAAAATTTCCCAAATATGTTTAACAGTATGTTTATAAAAAATACTATAAGTATTGCGACATTTCTCTAGTGAATGTTCCTCACATAATTTTAAAATTCATCATGAATCCTTTAAAAAATATTCAAAATATCCTTTTATAAAGCATTTTTTTAATTACTCCATACCTATGTATGTGTCGTAGAGAAATAAATCTTTTATATACTTCAAGAGTGCATAAGATCAATATGAATGACCGAAAAAGTTTTTTTCATTTCAAGTAAGGTTTGTTCTTAAAATGCAAGAAATCGACAAATTTTGGGTTTCCGATATTATATCACGTATTCGCCCTTTTGAACGCACGCTATTGTTACCTTTTCCAACATGTAACTTCATAGTGCATTAGTTGGTTTTAATACATCATGTTTCCAGTCACTAAATTTAGCGTTATATGCCCTCTTAATTAAAAGCATTGTTGGTGAACGTTACTCAAGCGTAAAATGTGATCACGTAAACTAGTCAATGATATGCTAATTGAACTTGATATATAGGCACAGCATAGGTTCTTTTATAATGAATACAAAACTTTTTTGTTATACTAATATCGATTATTGCTCTCCCACTCCTCGCTTACTCAATACATACTATTCACTTTATCGAATGCATAATATCGATATTTTCTCAAATCCCAATACATTCAAAAACCACATAATTTCTCATTTAGTAACCTTCCAAAATAACGTTAAAAAAAGACCGGTAGGGCGATCACAAAAAAAATGGGTCGATGATATTATTCCGTTGCGGGAATGGGTTGGCTGAGGGCAGCACAAGACAGAGAGAGAGATGGAGTTCATTGGAGGAGGCCTACATCCAACAGTGTAGAGATGGCTGACATAGAAGAAGAAGAAGAGAACCTATCGATTTTCGCGATTAATTTTTGTCAAAAGTTTTGTGTTAAATTATTGTTTAATCTTTAAATCTACGGCTCTAAATTCACTGTATAATTTCCACCCGCAACATAACATAACATAAAATAGACACTGCACCATGAAAGTGTAGTGTAGGTAGGAAATATTTACCCACACCATACGTTTTTTATCTATCTATAGAAATAATGTCGCATCTTGCCTGTATCTATCCTAAATAAAACAAGTTGCATGTAACACATGAGATCCAACTGTCGATAGCGATAGTATGTATAGAACTAAATCAAAATTATTAAATATTTTAAGATACTTTATTTTCTATACAACACATATACCTAAGTATGTATGTCAAGATAGGATAGTATGGAGGTCAGTCCTTTGATCCTATCCAGAATATGAAAACAGCATGATGGTATGTATGTATGTTTGGAGATTAGTATCAATCTATTAAGTCTTCTTAGATATTGTGTATAGGCGACTGCCATACAAATTGTATGAAGCAATGTCGTCATGTCGACATTGCTTCATACAATTGCTTCAAAGCAATGTCGTTTTCTATAAAAAATTTAATTATCTAGTTGGGGTGTTTCACACACACACACACACACACACACACACACACACACACACACACACACACACACACATCCTCACACACACACACACACAGACACACTGAGATTTTGTATTTGTCTATATTCATTCCAATTTTCAGCATTCTAGCTTTTATGGTTTCTGAGGTATATGGAAAAATAAAGTAATCATTCAAAATTTGATAACCCCTGACTGTAAAAAAAATTCAAAATTCCGAAATTTCAGGCTTTGTGAATCCAGCGGATCATAAGTTATAAGGGAGGGGGGGGGGACACACACAGACAGACACACAAAAATCACATAAAATGTTCTACTGCGAATTCTGAGTAAATCCTTGTAAGGGAACATATATGTTGCGAAGCCTCTAAGTTGGTGTTTTTAGCATGCAAAAAGTCCACTACGCCATACAAAATGTTCCTTCATACACGCGTCTTGGATTTAAACTGCCCCTTCCTTCAAGAGAATTTCATTCTCTTGAACGAATCGACAATTGGATAAAATTAATAAATAAAATATCTACATGAATTTTTTTTCTAAAATAAAACGTGTGCGTAATTCAAATATTGAATCGATTTTTAAATTGATTCCATATTTTATTTGAATTTTTGAATACCCCTGTAATAGTTCACACACTGGTGTATTATGGCACAAATTAACCACTTACACGGTAGGTTGCTTTTAAAATAATATTAAAAATAACATGGGAAATATTTATTTTTACCTCGTTTTAACGAAACAAACTACCAAAACATTACATTATTGTTTATAATAATTTCCATTGTTCTAAACTAAACGGTGGATAAATAATTATTCCGTGTAATCCAAAGAACCTTTTGTGTAAATTACCCTCCGCACGATCCAAAGAAATTTAATGAAAATTTAAAGCTTATTTTCCTATGAAAAAGCAAAGTTTTCTTCAGAGATAGATTGTGGGCCGAAGGAAACTTTTTCATTGTGATTAATGTCGTTGCAAGCAGCTGAGGAGATAAGGTCTTTGAATACTAGAGTCTCCTCTAATGTTATGACAAATATAGACCCAACTCCGTCTACTAGAAATGGGCAGAAAATGATTTGGTCTGCTTCTAAACAATAGTTATGACCAAGATATTCTTCATGCGTGAACAAAAAAAAACATTTTATATAATAAGAAATATGGATGGTAAAATAGATGCTGTGGAAACGCGAGCAGACACTGTATGAACCAAGGGGCCCCTAATGACAACGGAAATGAATGTTCTAAGATCAATCACTGGAAAAACTCTCCGAGATCGCATTACCAACGTTGCAATAAGAAAAACATTTGGAATAGATGGCATCGTTCGGTGGAGTAGATCCAGAAGAAGACATTGTAGGGACCACGTAGCTAGAATGGACAGTGTTAGACTTGTATATATAGCAGCAAATGAAATCCCCTCTAGTCGCCGTCTATTACCATCCAAGACCACCTAAGTGATGGAAGGATAGTTGGACTTCGTCACCTCAGGAGACATAGTTTTTGAATACAGACAATCAGGTCTACTTTAGGAAATATAAAAACAAAATATAACAGGCAAAATAACATCCCACATAGTTCATAGATCAAGTTCAACACTCATTTTGAATGTTGTCATTTTAGGTGGGACGAAAATGATACTGGCGTGTGAGCATTGAAACATGAGTCCTGCTTCCTTTTATAAGGTAATGCACACTCGCACACCTATCATTAGCTACCCCACATTATAGATGGTGAATCGGGTTACTATAACAATTAACTTTAGGTAGGTACCTACTATCTACACAATTATATTAAAGCCAAAAAGTTCTTCAAAATATGCCGCCTTCGTTAGGATTCAAAGAAAAAATAAATTTGCGTTGAAAAATTCCACGGTTATAAGCTGAATGGAAGAAGAAGCAATGGACGAATAAAAAATTAAGATAGCTAACTCATGTTGAATTGGACTTGCGATCTCTGCAATTGGTCAACTGGCGTTGAGGAAGCCATGATTCATCTGAGTAGTAGCCCCATATATTATGTGTGTATGTATGTATGGATAGTAAATGATCATTTCATTAATCGATTTAGAATGATATGTAGCAGTTAGGTCATTATTTAAATAATGAGAACGACTTACAAAGAAAATATATAAATCAAAATGTGAAGATGGAATTCTGTTTTTACTCTTCTTTTCAACAGTAAATATATTACGATCTAAATTATACAGCACAAATCCGCCTCTATTGGTGGATGTGCCTTATTAAAAAAAATGTGAAGAGGCAGAGGTAGTCCTTGAAAAAACTGTTGCATATACATATAAAATGATAAGTTGGGAGTTTGAGAAAACAAAAAGCATAAAAGATAAAGATATTCATATACACAACTCACATATCGAAATTAAGACCAAAATCTTAACATAGCATTGGTCTCAAAGTTATTTTATCCCTATTGTGAACAGAACAAATTCCAAGAGTCTTATCAACAGATAGTGAATAGAAATAGAATCCATTTGTACCGAGTCCATTTTCATTATAGAAAGTGTTTATATTCCAACCCGTATTGTCACGTCTTGCATACATTTGTTTCTTTCGGAATGAGGTCAACCAACAATGTTCACATTTTATCTATCTGTATTTCCAGATGGCATTTCGATTATTCATCGAATTAGGTTAACTACTAATTAAACATCATGTATCAATGATACCAAGATTTATTAATGAATATGACGAATAAGTAATTAGTAAAATAAAAACTGAAGCAAGAATTCTTCTTCTTTTTCATTTCTTAGACTCTAACCGTCTTTCTCATAAACGTAAACTATCTATAGTACACGGTAATAAGCATGATTAACGAAAAAGTTTACTACTTATAAACCGTGACTACCTTTATTTCATAGACGTCAAGTTAGGACAGGCTGGAAGGTTTTTTAACGCTTGACTAACGCGTCATATCAAATATTTCAAAATGGCGGATCTTTCACATATGATCCGACGCATATTTGAGATCGACAGAAATATTTAATCCTTAGAACGTTTTTCCTTGTTATTCTTTGTCCAATCGTATTTAAATTGACTCAACATAGCATAACGCCGTGATTGTTCCGATGTCAATTATCCAAAGATTATGTGCATTTATCTATTTTTTCACATCTGTGAAGCCAATGCGGCCATATGAAAAAAAATGAGGGTATTCGTAAACAATTCGTTGAACTAGTTAGTCACATTTTATAATACCCATCTTAACTATTTTAGTTGTGATTATCTAGTTGCGTGTTAAGTAAGCTTTTAACGAAATCTAATAAGTAAGACAGTTAATAGTTTGTCATTTCAGGATAGATGTGTGTTTCTTGTGAAACTGAACTCCAGCTTTGGAGGTCTCCTGAATATATTTTGTTTTTTTTTATCAAAATTTAACTTTACTTATTATAAATGTTTCCTTATGCTTTTTCCTTTGGTTCTAGATCGTCGATTTGTAGTTGTAACTATAATAAAGTCCCAAGTTGAGCCGAATTTTGTTGAAATTATAAACAAAATCGTTCAAATACATATAATATTATTTTCTTAATAATGCAACTTTCAGATGCATTTTGTCTATTCATTTTTAAGATGAATCTCACATAATGATGTTTTATTCGCAATAAATAAAAATGGCGTACCGAGATGTTTATTTTAAATCATTCATATCTTTTCAAAATTTTCAAAGCAGCCTTTTCAGTCACAAATAACAACACTGCAATATTTCGATAACATTTTTTTAAAAAAGTAGGCACCCAGACAGATTTCAAACTCAATACGAGGATCAAATACTGGAGTCACAAACATTTTCTTGACGATTTAATTTGAATTTCAATATTATCACATCTACTTGAAAAAATCACATCTGCCATAAAACATCACAAACGACATATCGACAACGAAAAGTTAATCAATTTTTAATAGATTTGGATTCAAATAATAAATTTAAAAATATTTTTTCTCTATCAGAGTAAGCTTTGAAATTGTAAAGATATAAAGCGTAATTTATTAAATTTCCTTTTTTTAAATTAATACTAACCACATTTCTTTAATCAAAATTTATAAATATGGGAACAAAAAACAGTTTAACAGATAAAAGTTTGTGCCTTCCATCTTAGAACAACTATATGAATGGTTTTACTTTGATTTAATAAATGTATCTTCAAAATTAACAGCTTTCCCAAGTAAAACCTCACTATGAAAAAGGCATTCAAAATTGGTGAATGTTGCAATTGCGTAATGAGATCACTAATGTCAGCCGATGACAGGTCACAAGCCCTGTAGGAATGCCTTGTGATTTTTCCTTGCTTTCATACACAATCTTTTCCTCCATCTCTATATAGAGATGTTCAAAAAAAAATACCCATGGTACATACTTCTGTAATATGTTTCATTCCTAACATACATAATATGCCTAGCATTGGTTTTATGCAAAAAAAATATTTCCATCACATTATAAACTTTTGACTTATTTGGGACCGATTCTCTCCTAATATCATATACATAATAAAAAAATCAGTTTTTTCTTAATATATCCATTGCCTAAAAAAAATATTATTTTGAAATTATAAAGTATTTTAAAGACAATGTTCATTCTGAGGGAGAGACTAAAGTCAGGATCTACAAGACTTGCATAAGACCAATCATGACATACGCCATAGAGACAAGAGCTGACACCACCCGTACAAAAAGTCTCCTTAGAACCACAGAGATGAAGACTCTACGGCCCATCGCAGGAGTAACCCTCCGTGATCAAATGAGGAGCTCCGAAATAAGGAAAATTTGTGATGTTGAGGACGTGGTACGATGGGGTAGAACAAAAAGACGTTTCTGGAGAGACCACGTGGGGAGAGCAAGCTCAGACCGAGTAGTGAGGATATCAGCTGATGAACATCCTACAGGTAGCAGATCTCCAGGAAGACCACCCAAACGATGGAGGGACAGCTGGACGTCCTCCTCCCAGGAACAGGTGCCGAGAACTACAGGACATAGTCCTAGCTGAAGAAGAAGAAGAAGAAGTTCATTCTGAACGAAATGGATATTCCAAAATTGAGTTTTAATTCCTAGTGGATTAAGTAAGTATTGTTGAAGTTGTCAATAACCTATTGTGTACACCAAAGACGATAAGCCAATGTTTGAGATGAAAATATTGTAGGGTATAAATAAGTATTGATAGATTAAGAAAAACCAACTCTCCGATGTTGATAAAACATTCTGTAAAATAATTGAACCTTGTTTCTGATATAAAAGACGTAATAAATAATGTATACAGTCAAAATGGGATATGTAAGAAGTGTGCACTCGCTTAGTAGTGGAGAGACTGGCGTTGGTCACACCAACTAGGTTTAAACCTTCATATTTATTTCTAGATACATGATAATGTACAGATAGAATGATGTACAAAAATATGATGCTACAACACTGAGGATGAATGAAGGGCTCTAATATGGACGGACTCAGAAGTGAGCAACAACAATCTGGTCCGGGATCCCACCATCCGTGTCCCTGGTTTTGACCTCCCTCACAGATCCTGAATTTTACATAATGAATTTTATCTACTTAACGTTGATATCATAATATTATGTAGAATATGAAGTATGCATAAGGAAACTAATACAGTGAAGAGTCTTGTGTTGGCCACAATCCTCTCGTTTTTAATAAATTACGTATTTTCTTTCAATCATTTAGGATGATCATAGCATAGGTGTCCATATCTGACGTGGCGCTGCGCAGAACCGACAGCCAAAGCAAATTCAACAAGAGGCCATGACCTGGCCTGGGTTGTAGTGTAGAGCCAGGTATGACGTATTTTACTTAATTTTTGTAATTTAATTGTTTTATAGTTGCACATACACAAACATTGGATTTCTTCCCTGTCAGGAATCAGTTATATTTTATGGCATTTTTTTAACATATCAATAGAGACGAAGAAATTCAATGATTGCGTATAATATGCAACTATTAAAATGTTCTATGTACATCCTCCTTCTGTCAAAACATCATAGTAGTGCACACGTTTTTTTTTCTTTGCTGTTATTTAAAATTGCTAAAGACGTTAAAAGTGAGTGTATTGTTTATAAAATTGCATGTTTTTGTTTATAAAGGAATTATTGTTGTTAATTCTATATTTATTTACTTTTTATCAGTGAGAATACAGTTAATATTTCATCATATAAATTATACAGTGTCAGTTCTAACAAAGATTGATAAAATACAACAATAATCGCACCTACATAACAGGTACCTACAGCACTTTAGCATTCAACCAGACGGATACAGTGGCGTCCCTATTGTGGGCAATTCACTAGTACTATTATTATTATATATACCGGGAATCTATATTATATTATACACGCATATTGGGAGAATATAAATACACAATGTCCAGTACGTGCCTTGTATGCAAAAAGTCTGTTACAACCGGAACATACTATACTTGTTCAGTGTGCAAAGGCACAAATCATTTCGTGTGCGGAGATTTGCCAGAGGCTGCTTACAAAAAACTGTCTGTCGAGCGCCGCAATAAGGTAAAGTGCACTGACTGTATATCTGGTATCTCACGGGACAAGTGCACTGTGACTGACAGTGAACATACATCAGGGATGATCAACAGTGAGGAAGCCAAGTCCATACTAAGTGAAATAAAAAATATCCGTTTAGACCTGACCGAATTACGGACTTTAAAAAGCGACATCCATTCCATGCGAGATGAACTGGTCAACATGAAGGAGAGCATGTCATTTATGAATGAGAAATTTAATGCCATAGAGGCAAAACTTGTTGCGCAAGAAAACAAAATAAATAACTTTGATGGCCTACATGCGAAAATTGAAGAACTGCAAAAACAAATCAACAATATACAGCATTTCTCTGACAAGCAGTCTCAATGGTCACGGCGGAACAATATTGAAATCCAAGGAATAGCCCAGAAAAATGGGGAAAATGTAATTGAAATCGTGCAAAAGATAGCCAATACAATTAATTTTCCTCTTCAAAATGAGGATATAGATTACTCTTCCAGAATACCTTTGTTGCCGACACCGCCACCGCGAGGGGTGCGCCCTAACGAGGGCCCTTCGCGACAATGGCAACTGCGCACGGACCCCTGTGTCCGTGGTTACGCTGAAACAGCCTCCACACCCTACGCCCGTTTCTTTATAACGTACTACAGAAACGGCCCGACGAAGAACGGATCGCCCACCTCAGGCACGGAGAGGTGTACCCGAAGCGCTGACGGGAACGACGACTTCCATCAGCTGCGAAGACGCTCGATGTCTCGACGGCGGGACACGATCGGCGGACCGTGCGCGAGGGCAGCTGTTGCGTATCTCCTTTCATAAATTTCGGGAATAAATAAATAAACAAAAATTCGATTATTATTAAGTGCCAGTAAAACTGTTCTAGATCATGATCATAGCCCTATTTGTTCAAGATTTTATATTATGGCGAAGCCCTAACCCGATTATTATGAGCACGGCGGCGCTCTATAAGGGCACGACGACGGAGCCCTGGCGTGTACGAGGGGTCTTTTTTGGGAAGGAGTAAAGGGGGTTCCCAATATGCTCTCAAAAGTGAGGTCTTTTAAGGTCTCAAGGAGCATCGCCAGTAGCAATGGTTCCACCCAAAAAAGATAATCCGGGCAATAAACCCTGGATTAAACCTCGTAGAGCATGGAACAGGTAAGGTTCTTGTCGGAATGGCAAGGATTAAGGAGGTTATCTGCAAAAGATAATTCGGGCAATAAACCCTGCAATTAACCTCGTGCAGCATGGGACAGGTAGGGTTTCAATCAAGAACAGGGCGCCATGCGTCCCGTAGACAGATCTCAATAGGATCAATGTCTCAAGCTCTTGAAGGGGCTGTACTACACCATAAAAATGGGAGTGCTTGGGTTTCTATCGAGAGAATCCGCCGAGGAACAATTTTTGACCTATATTTAGATATATCAACAGGTTGTTTCAATATGGTTTTATGTTCCTTAGTTATGCCATCTATTGTTTTAATTTTGAACTATTTCATTTCAAATATTTATATTTATCAGAAGTCTTATTACAATTGTGTTCTAATGGCTCAGTTCCGCCATCTATTGTTCAAATTTTGAATTTTATCTTTTCTAGAACAGTTTGCTTGGCGAATTTATTGATTTACAGTTTAACATTAGGTACAGTTTAAATAATAATATTATAATATAACATTAGGTACTGCTTAAAATAATAATTATAATATAGAAACCTAAATAAAATTATATTCTATTTAAATATTGGTTTTACTTGTTGCGCGGTATTAAATATATTTTTTGTCATAAAGAACCGCTTATTTATTGGCATCTGTAAAACCGATATTGTACATTATACTTAAATAACACATTTATTAAAAGTAATATTAATTACATTTTATCAATACTCATAAAGGCAAACACAAATATTCAAATTATAAAATTAATAAACCTAAGATGATGTGTTGTCAACATTCCCCCTCTTAGCGCGAGATAGTGGTTTATCCGCGCTCTCTTCTGTAGTGGACAACACGATGATCTTTGTTACTGGTCGTTTCATGAGGCCAGCCTTGGTCAAAACTTCTGCCACCCGGACACGTCCGTCTGGTCCTGGAAATGTCTGCGTAACTCTTCCTCGGGGCCACACATTCCTTGGTAGTGTATGATCTACAATTACAACGATGTTGCCCACAGCAATGTCTCGTGCCACATCTTTTGTCCTCTGTCGTGGGAGTAGGGTTGGTAGGTATTCTCTTATCCATCGTTTCCAGAACATATCTGTCAATCTCTGTGCCACTCGCCATTGTTTTCTTAGACATAGGTCTGCATCATCAAATACGCCAGGTGTTTGAACTCCAGATGATGACCCCAACAGGAAGTGATTTGGAGTGAGAGCCTCTTCATCTCTAGGGTCGACCGATACATGAGTCAACGGTCTACTATTTATACAATTTTCTGCCTCAGATAATAGGGTCGCTAATACTTCTTCTTTTGGCGACCTTTCTTTTAATGTAATTCGCAGGGCAGTCTTAAATGAACGCACCATTCGTTCCCAGCAACCGCCCATATGAGGTGCAGCAGGTGGTATGAAACTCCATTTCATGTTTCGGCTGGTTGCCTCTTCTCTGATAGCTTCATGGTTAAGTGCCTGCCAGGCAAGCTTCAATTCAGCATCCGCACCTCTGAAGTTTGTACCATTGTCAGAGTAGATAACACTGGGACACCCTCGTCTTGCTATCATGCGTCGAATTGCCATAATGGCAGAGTCAGTTGTGAGACTTGATGCTAACTCTATATGCACAGCTCGTGTTGTTAAGCATGTAAATAGTGCACCATATCTTTTCTCAGTTCGTCTTCCAATGGTGACATCCATGGGTCCAAAATAATCAAGACCACAATGAGTGAAGGGGCGATGATTGTAACATAATCGAGCTGGCGGCAAATCTCCCATTGGTGGAGGTTGTGGAAGAGCCTTTTGAATGCGGCACCATTGACAGCGATGAGCGACAGCTCTTACTGTTGGTCTGAGGTTGATTATCCAATAACGCTGTCTTAGTTCGTTTACTACTGTTTCAGAACTTCCGTGGTTTGCTGCTTTGTGATAATTCATGACAAGCAGTCTTGTAAAATAATGTTTTCCCTCTAAAATAATTGGTTCAATTGTGTTGACTTCATTGGAAAAAATCTTGTTCACTCGGCCTCGTAGTCGCATAATTCCGTCCTTGTCTAATTTAGGACTTAACTGTAGAATTCTGCTAGTATTTTCTAAAGCTTTTTCTTCGTGTAATTGTTTTAATTCTTTTCCAAAACATTCTTTTTGTGTTCTTTTTATCCATAATATTTCTGCCTGAGTTAAGTGTCTTGGTTCCAAATTCGGTTTTAAATTTCTTGATTTACATCGTTCAATAAATAATAATACGTAGGCTGTAGCTCTAATCAATCTTGTCCATGAAGAAAATCTTGTGATGTCTGGTAGAATAGGGTCAGTGCTTTAATTTGTGTAGCTACAAATTCTGCACGACGCTCAATATTACATTCATTTATTTTAAAATTGTTCTGTTGTTGTGGCCATTTGTCTTCGTGTTCATAGAGAAATTTCGGTCCATTAAGCCACCTGACCGTTTCGTTTAATTCTATTATACCGGTATTACGTGTCGCATCATCAGCAACATTGTCTTTTGTAGGAACCCAACGCCATTCAGTTGCTTTTGTAAGTTCATCTATTTCACTGAGTCTGTGGGCCACAAATGCTTTATAAGATCTAGGATCGGAATTAATCCAAGCTAGTGTTGTTTTTGAGTCAGTCCAAAAGGTTCGAGATGATGGTTTCAGGTCGTGTTCTTTGATTATAGTATTCGCCAAACGGCTACCGAGTAATGCAGCTTGTAGCTCTAAACGGGGAATTGAGACTGATTTCAGAGGTGTAACTCGTGATTTGCTTGCTATTAATGCGATTTGAATATTTCCATTCGGGTAGACATAACGCCAATATGATGTCGCGACATATGCCTTTTCACTAGCATCACAGAATGTATGTATTTCTAGTCGAGCTTCTGTTATATTTTTATTGTAGCAACGAGGGATCTTGAAATCTTCCAATGTCTTTAATAATCTTAACCACTCTTCCCATAAATTATATTCACGATCTTTAAGTGGTTCATCCCATTTTATACCACTTCGCCATACGTCTTGAAGAAGTATTCTCGCTCGTATTGTAATTGGTGCTAGTAACCCGAGTGGGTCAAATACAGACATTATGACACTGAGCATTTGTCTTTTTGATGGACGTACTATGCCGTTTATTACATCTCTTGGCACTCTTTTCATACTTATGTTAAATCCAAGGGTATCAGCGTTTGGTTCCCACATTAAACCAAGGGTTTTTTCATTTAAAGTTTCCAGCGAGAGGTTGATACGTCCATTTGCTCGTTTATCAATTGGTACAGAATCGAGCACTTGTTGTTTATTACTTGCCCACCCACGTATCTCGAAACCTCCTCTCTGGTGAATTTCTGTTACTTCGTGAACTAAACGGATCGCTCGTTTTTCGCTATCGACACTATGAATATAGTCATCCATGTAATGATTTTGGATTATTGCTTTGACACCTTCTGGAAACTCATTTATAAATTCATTTGCATTCTTATTTTTGACATATAATGCTGAACACGGAGATGATGTAGCACCAAATATCATAGATGTCATTTTATATTCTTCTGGACGTTCTCTTCTATTTGTTCCTCGCCATAAAAAACGCTGAGAATTTTGATCTTCAGGTTTTATTTTTACTTGTAGAAACATTTCCTTAATGTCACCTATTATCGCTACAGGCCATTGTCTGAATTTAAACAGTATTCCCAAAAGAGAGTTCAGAAGGTCGGGCCCTGTTAACAGGGCATCGTTCAAACATATGTCGCCTGTGCGTGCGGCAGCGTCAAATACCAATCTAACTTTTCCGGGTTTATTTGGATTGGTTACTGCAAAATGCGGTAAGTACCACAATCGTTCTGGTTCTTCTGCTGCGTTGACCCTTTCAGCATAACCATTATCAATTAAATTTTGTATTTGTTCTGTATAAATTTTTTCAAAATCGGGATCTCTATCCATTTTTTTCTCTATGAATTTGAGTCTTTTTAATGTATCAGAATAATTATTTGGGAATGATATTGAGTCAGATTTCCAAAGTAAGCCGGTTTCCCATTGTTTTCCAATACAGCGAGTCGTAGATGACAGTAAATTATTAGCACGATCTTCATTTTTATTAATGCGGTCCATGTTTTTTACACCTAGTGATTCCAAGTTGAAGTTTGCTCGAACTATTTCATTAAGATCATGTAATTCGTATTCGTCTAAAAAGTTTACCGCTTGATTTCTATTTTTCGTTGAATTTGGCGCACAACCATGTAAAACCCACCCGAGGCGAGTTAAAGAAGCGACTGGAGCATTTTTGCTTCCGTAACATATTTTTCGGCTAATAATTACATCCCAATTATCTTGCCCTATTAGTATCATTGGTTGCGCGTCTGTGTAGCATGTTATTTTGTTTGTCAAATGTTTGAGGTGATCACAGATTTTGTCTTCTAATGTAATTGATTGTGTCGTCAGTCGTAACTTATTGACAGTTCGAATATCGTCTAAGTTATGATATGTAGTCTGGCCCTTTCCTTTGATTTTAACTTTAATCTTCTCCGATGTGTACGTATTTATGTTGTTTACTCCTTCTATTGTAAGTGCACTACGAGGTCCATTTGCACCAATTTGTCGTGCTATATTGGCGTCAATTAATGATATACTAGCTCCTTCGTCTAGCAATGCATATGTGTCAATTTCTCCTGCGGGTCCACTTATTACAACAGGAATAATTTTTAACAGTGCCCGCATTTTTGATGAAAAGGTGTCCCATGTATTTGTTATTGTGTGAGTATTTTCTTGCGAAGTTTGGGCATGTTGTATGTTTTCTACGTCTCTAACTGGTGGTGAAGGGGTAAGTGTAGATGTAGTTCGTGTAACGTTGCGATCGGCGTGAAGTAATTTGTTATGTGGACGTTGACAACCACGTATTCCGCATTCTTTGGCTCTGCAGCGATCTCTGCGATGTTTTCCTATGAGGCAACGAAAACAAATTGAATTATTTTTTTGCCCATTCCCACCTTTCATCGTTGGATAAGTTTAAAAACTGTGTACACTTATAGACATTATGGTTTTCCTTTTTACAAAATCCACAACAGTATTTTGTTACAGCGGCAGTCACCGCAGCAGTATATGGTCGTGATTGTCCTTGTGCCCATCTCGTTTTTTTATTATTTTGCCGATTTTCTCTATTATAAGTGTGATCGTTTATTATCCGCGTATTATCAACTGGTCCATAGTGGTTTGCACGATCGGCTTCCTGAATCAAGAATCTTGAAAGAGTAACAAGTGGGGGATCGTCATTTATAGAGTTTGCAGGCATACTTGCAAAGTCTGTCCACTTTGATTTTAAAATAATTGTTAGTTTTTCCATGATGCAATTAAACAACTCGGGGCTGTGTAGGTAACCGATCTTTTTCAGGCTTTTGAGTACAGCTACACAATTTTGTATTTTGCTTGCGAATACGTTTAAATCTTTGACACTTTCATGAAGCTTTGGTAGTCTTTTTATTTGATTTACTTGGTCGATTACTATTTCCTCAGGACGACCAAAACGACGTTCTAAAGTTTCCATTATTTCTTTAGGGTCGCTACTTGTAAAAAGAAGTGCAGTTATACTTTCTCTCGCTTCTCCACGTACGCATTGTCGTAAACGGGCCATGTTCTGGTGATCAGAAAAACCGTAAAATGTGGTTGATTCTTCAAATGTAGCTTTAAATATAAGCCATTCCATAATGTTTCCATGAAATAATGGCAAGTCTTTGTTAAATCTGGAAGAACGATCTGTTGCCTGATTGACAGATATCTGTATTGCTTTGGCCAATTGTTCAATATCGCTCATTTTATTTTCTGGTTTAGTATTGTTAGAGATGGAGATAGCAGAAGATTTCGGTGAAGATTGGACGGTTCTGTCAACCCATTGTTTGACGCGGTTTGACTTTATTGAAGGGGTTACAACAGATTCGTTTTCTGATAACTCTTCTGATAATTCTTCTAAATCGATGGCTGTTATTTCAGCCTCCAATCTTGCTGCAACTAATTTTTTGTTTATTTCGGCGATTTCCTCTTGAGCTCGAAGTTCAGCTTGCTTTTTTCGTAACGAAATGCTAAGTGATGAATGTTTTGATCGTGTTGACAAAGCTCTTTTTGCGGCGGGTGGTAAAACCTCTTTGGTTTGGTCAGTTTGTTCGGCCATGGTACTGTTTGCAGGAGATATAAATCGTTTACCGGAACGTGTTACTGGCATGATATTTTTTATACAATGTCTTTTTCACAATTAATTTATTTTATTCAACGTGTTACTGGCACGATATCATTTATATAATAATGTCTTTTTCACAATTATTTTATATTATTTATATAATGTCTTTTTCACAATTATTTTATTTTATTTAACGTGTTATTGGCACGATATTTTTATACAATGTCTTTTCCACAATTACTTTATTTAATTCAACGTGTTACTGGCACGATATTATTTATATAATAATGTCTTTTTCACAATTATTTTATATTATTTAACGTGTTATTGGCACGATATTTTTATACAATGTCTTTTCCACAATTACTTTATTTAATTCAACGTGTTACTGGCACGATATTATATAATAATGTCTTTGCACAATTATTTTATATTATTTATATAATGTCCTTTTCACAATTATTTTATTTAGCGCGTTACTGGCACGATATTATTTATATGATGTCTCTTTCACAATTTCGTTCAGAATAAGTTTTATTTTACTCATTAAGTTAATTTAATATGAAATTAATTTATTTTTATAATATTTATTTTTCGTTTATTTATTTAATTTTGTTCGCTGTTCATTTTATCAATTTTTACACTGTGTATCCGGCTCGAAGGACCATACAATGTTGCCGACACCGCCACCGCGAGGGGTGCGCCCTAACGAGGGCCCTTCGCGACAATGGCAACTGCGCACGGACCCCTGTGTCCGTGGTTACGCTGAAACAGCCTCCACACCCTACGCCCGTTTCTTTATAACGTACTACAGAAACGGCCCGACGAAGAACGGATCGCCCACCTCAGGCACGGAGAGGTGTACCCGAAGCGCTGACGGGAACGACGACTTCCATCAGCTGCGAAGACGCTCGATGTCTCGACGGCGGGACACGATCGGCGGACCGTGCGCGAGGGCAGCTGTTGCGTATCTCCTTTCATAAATTTCGGGAATAAATAAATAAACAAAAATTCGATTATTATTAAGTGCCAGTAAAACTGTTCTAGATCATGATCATAGCCCTATTTGTTCAAGATTTTATATTATGGCGAAGCCCTAACCCGATTATTATGAGCACGGCGGCGCTCTATAAGGGCACGACGACGGAGCCCTGGCGTGTACGAGGGGTCTTTTTTGGGAAGGAGTAAAGGGGGTTCCCAATATGCTCTCAAAAGTGAGGTCTTTTAAGGTCTCAAGGAGCATCGCCAGTAGCAATGGTTCCACCCAAAAAAGATAATCCGGGCAATAAACCCTGGATTAAACCTCGTAGAGCATGGAACAGGTAAGGTTCTTGTCGGAATGGCAAGGATTAAGGAGGTTATCTGCAAAAGATAATTCGGGCAATAAACCCTGCAATTAACCTCGTGCAGCATGGGACAGGTAGGGTTTCAATCAAGAACAGGGCGCCATGCGTCCCGTAGACAGATCTCAATAGGATCAATGTCTCAAGCTCTTGAAGGGGCTGTACTACACCATAAAAATGGGAGTGCTTGGGTTTCTATCGAGAGAATCCGCCGAGGAACAATTTTTGACCTATATTTAGATATATCAACAGGTTGTTTCAATATGGTTTTATGTTCCTTAGTTATGCCATCTATTGTTTTAATTTTGAACTATTTCATTTCAAATATTTATATTTATCAGAAGTCTTATTACAATTGTGTTCTAATGGCTCAGTTCCGCCATCTATTGTTCAAATTTTGAATTTTATCTTTTCTAGAACAGTTTGCTTGGCGAATTTATTGATTTACAGTTTAACATTAGGTACAGTTTAAATAATAATATTATAATATAACATTAGGTACTGCTTAAAATAATAATTATAATATAGAAACCTAAATAAAATTATATTCTATTTAAATATTGGTTTTACTTGTTGCGCGGTATTAAATATATTTTTTGTCATAAAGAACCGCTTATTTATTGGCATCTGTAAAACCGATATTGTACATTATACTTAAATAACACATTTATTAAAAGTAATATTAATTACATTTTATCAATACTCATAAAGGCAAACACAAATATTCAAATTATAAAATTAATAAACCTAAGATGATGTGTTGTCAACAACCTTCATCACAGCCAAGCAAACCAAAACCCATCGTTATCAAATTTATTAGACAACTAACGAGAGATGGATTCTTGGCTGCCGTCAGGAAACGACGAGGTTTGACTACATCTGACATCGGATTACAGGGAGCTCCCGCATCAATTTACTGTAATGAACACCTTACACCTCTGAAGAAAAAGCTCCTCTTTGAAAGTAAAGTCATCGCACGGGAAAAAGGATACAAGTTCTGCTGGACCCGAAATGGAAACATCTTCATGAGATGTAACACAACATCTCCAGTGATAAATATAGTTAATATTAGTGACCTTGACAAATTTCGTGCCAACTGACCATACATACTTACCTACTTATATACATACATCTACACTTTTACTTTGTTATTCTATGTACTCTACATTTTTCTCTTTTTTGTTATACTTATATTTTGTATTCCTTTTCCTCCCATATTCCTTCTCCATCAAACTTCTCATACCCTTCCTCTTCCTCATCCTGTCACAACCTCAGAGCAATTAGGTACTTATGTTACAAGATGTACTGTTAATCTCGCAATATTAACTGAATTAATGTGTCTGAATTTCTTAGATTTTATTATGCATGGGCAGCTCCTGTTCATCGATAGTTTCAATCTCAACTTGCATCTTGTCATTTTTTTTATATTTTGATTCATGTACGTTTTCGCTACACTTATTTTACATATTCATTATTTCATTTTGATTCATGATTTCTATACTGTATCAAAATTGTAGAGGTCTACGCACCAAAACAAATATATTTAGTAGTAATGTGTTACTAAATGATGAACACTATTTATTTGGCATAACTGAGACATGGTTAACCGATAGTATTTTTGACACAGAATTAGCATCCACTGACATTTACAATATATATAGAAGAGACAGGCGATCGGCCCTTCCCTTCCAAGTGCATCCTCGTGGAGGAGGCGTAATGATAATTGCTCATAAAGAGCTGCAAGCTTATGCCAGGGACGACCTTGTCTGCGATGCTGAATGCATTTTGATAACTATTCCTTCCTCTTATATTACATCTAATCGCATCATCCATGTTGCTTGTGTCTATTTACCTCAGGGTTGAGACTACGACGTCGCTCTAAACTCTTTTCTTAACTTGTTGGCTGTTGTTCGTGATCGTCACCCTGATGACGCATTATTTGTAATGGGGGACTTCAATATTCCTAATATTAGATGGACGAAGCACTTGAATAATAACTACTATTTACCAGTTGACATTCCTCAAAATTATTCATCTTTTCTCGATACTACATCGTATGCTGAGCTGAATCAATTTAACGGTATATTGAATGCTAATAATCGTATCCTAGATCTCATACTGAGTAACGTTGAATGCATTGTCACCCATGCTCAGCATCCTCTAGTTAAGGAAGATTTACACCATCCGTCTCTTGTTATTGAATTGAATGTTAATTCACTGCCGACTATAATCGCTCCACCTAAAAAAATATTTTCCTTTCACAAAGCCGACTATAACAGCATTAACAATCATCTATCGATAATTAACTGGTCATTTTTAGAAGATTATGATGATATCGCCATTGAACATTTTTACAATATACTCCATGATACAATATCTCAACATGTACCTTTTACTTTTATCAAAAACACTAAATATCCCTGTTGGTATTCTTATGCTCTTATTAAAATTATAAGAGAAAAACATAAAATGCATAAAAAATGGAAGAAATACCGTAATTATTTAGACTATTTAGAATTTTCTTTACTACGTTCAAGACAGAAGACTGTTCAAAACGATTGTTTTAATCAGTATATTTCCTCCGTTGAAAACAACATTCAATTTAATTATAAAAAACTTTGGTCTTTTGCAAAAAAAAAGAAGAAAAATGTTGGAATACCCCAAACTATGCATTTAAATGATGAATCATGTACTGGGGGTGAGAAAATTTGTCATTTATTTAGCAAACATTTTCAATCAACATATGTAATTGATTATAGTAACCAAAATTTATCTGTGCCTACTGATCTCATAATTGATTCTTCGTTTGATGGATTAGGAAATATCAATATTAATGATGCTTTAGTTTTTAAATATTTACACGCCATTGACAGTAGGAAGGGGGCGGGCAACGATGGCATATCACCATTCTTTGTAAAACAATGCGCTACCACTCTCTCCTTCCCACTTAGTTTATTGTTCAAGATGTCAATTTCTAAGGGTAAATTTCCGATGAAATTCAAAGAGGCGCTGGTCATACCAATTCATAAATCTGGTCCAATTAATGAAATTCAAAATTATCGTCCAATATCGATTCTTCCAGTTTTTAGCAAAATTTCTGAACGTATTATTTATGATCAAATTTATTCAACCGTTAAACTCAATATTCAAAACCAACAACACGGATTTCTACGTCATCGCTCAGTTCTTTCGAACTTAACAATTTTCACCGAATACATCACAAGTAATATGGATGAACGATCTCAAGTGGATGTTATCTATACTGACTATGCAAAGGCATTCGACAAGGTCGATCATAATATTCTCATTTCGAAATTGCAACATATAGGTTTTCACGGTGACTTGCTCAGGTGGTTCGATTCATATGTTCGGAACAGACTGCAGTCAGTGTTGGTCGAAGGGTTCAAATCTGACTTCTTCAATCCACCCTCAGGGGTCCCTCAAGGATCTCACCTAGGCCCCTTACTCTTTAATATCTATACCTATGATATTTATAAATGTTTTATTTTTTCTCATTATCTTGCATTTGCCGATGATATGAAAATTTACTTGACTATTAAATCTACAACTGACTGTAATAACCTACAACAAGACCTTAACAGATTATTTGCATACTGTCAATCAAACAAACTTGTACTCAACATAGCCAAGTGTAACAAAATAACTTTTACTCGAAATATTAATAAAATCAACTATACTTACACTTTTAATAGTTCGGGAATAAAGGAAGTAGATCATATCCGTGATTTGGGAGTTATATAAGATTCTAAATTAAATTTCATCCAACATATTAATCATGTAATATCAAAAGCCAACAAAATGCTTGGATTTATAATTAGAATATCAAAACCTTTCAGAAACAGTAAAACTTTTTATACACTCTACTCAGCATATATACGTCCTCAACTCGAATTCTGCACACAGATATGGTCCCCCTTCTATAGCGTCCACATAGCTAGAATCGAGAGAATTCAACGCAAATTTTTTAACTTTTTAAATTACAAATTACGACTTAACTTTGATAGCTATCGTGATTCAATTAAATACCACAAATATGATACCCTAGAATCCAGAAGAACCTTATTCGACCAATTAATGCTTCATAAAAATTTGAACGATGCTATGGACTCGCCTGAGCTTGTCAGTTTTGTGAATATTCGGGTCCCGGGAAGGTCAGTTCGCCAGTCAAACATCTTACATGTTCCACACTGTAGAACCAATTTGCGGATGAATGCTACGATCCCACGCATCTGTCGTAGATTTAATGCATTATTTTCGATGCATGCTGATATCTTTGATTCATCTATTAATCAGTTTCGCCACGAGGTAATGCGTGTAATTTGCGGCAGTGAATAGTGGTTTCGTATTTTTCAACATTATTTCTACATATGTAGGTATATGAGATTTGCTCTCCCTGTCCGTCCTCTCCCTTTCCATATTTCCTGTTCCCACTTTTTATAACAAAATATGTTTTTTTTTATAACAAAATATGCTTATTCTAACGTTGTTTTTTTTTTTTTTATTGAAATTGTTTGTTATTTTTAAATATGCATATTCTTTTGTTTTCTTTATTTTGTATTCATGTGGATAGTTTGTACTACTTACCATTCTATTATTATGTGAAACAATGTTATTGGGTGTACAGATTGTTGTATACTTCTTTTATAATTATCATGTACTTTTCTATCTGTACTCCTGTTTTGTTTCCTAATCAAAAAAAATAAAAATCAAAAAAAATAAAAAAAATAAAAAACAAAATACCTACACATTGGTATAAGAAAGCAAACAAGACAAAAATAAACTTATAATTCTGGCGCGGTTCAGAGGTGACATATGTGCGAAAGCATGGTCACCTCATTTATAAGGACTGTTGCTTTCATTGTTTACAAATTAATTTCTCAATAAATTGCGTTACAAAAAAGTTTCTTCGTCACTACATAGATAGCGATGCTGTTTTTTCAGCTTGTTTCAAAAAGCTTGATTTTCATATATAGAACTTTCGAAACATTGGATTGATACGGAACTTAATAGAAAGGCATAATTGGTGAACATAACATTCCATCTTTGTCCCTATTGAGATTTTAATTTTTTTTATTTAATTATTATTAAGTAAATTACAACTTTTGATAGATTGGTTTTTGATTTCGCGATGAGCGGCACGTAATTTTTTTAAAAATCAAGCTAGTTTGATTGTTTTTTTGTAGTTTAACGAGAGAGTACCCAAAGAAAGTTAATGAAAAAACTTTCGACGCGTATATTATTTCTTTAAAACTCAGTATAATTTCTCTTAACGGCATTAAATACTAATTTTAAAATAATAATAAAGTAATGAATTTTTCCTTCATCAAAGGAAGTTCTTTATCAGGTATGACAATCCACCCTCGAGAGGGGCTTACTCTTGCTTATAGATCCAACAAACGGGGGTAAACTTGGTAAAAACCACAAGCGTTTCTCTCATACCTACCTACTACCAAAGCTTCATCTTCTTCCTTCCTTATATACAGGATTAATCCCTTCGGATCAGCCTTCCCCATCCAAGATCCGACACCACACACCACCACTCTCTTCCTCGGAAGATATCCTCAAAACTAAACACCTCTCTCTCACTTTTGGAATTCACCACCAGAAACACGATATCTCTTTGATATACAATAATGCTGAAACTATTTTCGTACTTGACCCTGGACTATTCAACATTTTCAATAATAGGTTTCAATGGTTTTCTGGAAATTAACACACACAACATATAAAATAATATTAATAAACAATATATTATTCATCAAGTCAAAGCTTAAATTAAAAATATATTAATTTTTTAAGAGATTTTTAATTATCTCAATAGAGACGAAGTTGGAATATTTATTGTAGGAGAACCGGGAAATCAAGGCACCTACAGGGCTTACGACCTGTTATCGGCTGGTTTACGTGATCACTTTATGCGCTTGCAACGTTCACCAATTATGCCTTTTTAATGAGATCCCTATCAATTCAATTTTGAAAGTTCTATATATTGTAATACTGAAATTCTTTTCGCTTGAAAATAAGTAATTTTTACTACAGCCATATATGGGTGAAATTTTTAACTTTTTTCTACTAATTTTAAAATATTGACCACTGACGCGTTTCGCTCAAAGAGCATCTACTAAATGGGTGCTATTAAATTTAAAAATATTGACCACTGACGCGTTTCGCTCAAAGAGCATATACTTAATGGATGCTCTTTGAGCGAAATGCGTCAGTGGCCAATATTTTTAAATTAGTGGATAAAGGATAAAAATTTGTGTTGATACTTATTTTTTTTAAGTAATTTTATATAATTTATATTGGAATTCCATTATAAATTATAATTATACAGATATATTTAACCTTATACTTTGCGTCAATCTTATACCTTCAGGAATGGGGTGAAAAAATGGCTGCAAGGTGAGAAATTTCCAAATATATCAGATATGCGGTTATATGTAGCTTATGTTGAACTAATCCGTGTAATTGTTGCTATGTTTATTAATTTTGGATCTTTTGAAGGTGGCTCATGATGATTCTTCATGTTTTGCTAAATCTTCAATTGGTGACTGACTAAAGTACTTTGTTGCTGGTACGCTCATAAAACAATACAGGCTTTGCCTTGGTGGGATCCTTACATATTTAATATGTTGTCACATTAATAAACCTATTGTTCTGTAACTATTTTGTTAGGATTTCAAAATAAATAAATAAAAAATTATCTTCGAGTTCGCGGAATAGAAACATCCCTGCAATTATCTAAGTAGAGACCAGGAAATCAAGGCACCTACAGGGCTTACGCCCTGTCTTAGGCTGAATTACGTAATTATTTTATGCGCTTACACAGCATTCGCCAAACATGCCTTTTTACTGAATTCCTATATCGATGCCTTATTGAAATAAATTCACATTGCTAACTACTGATTCGAAAATATCGAGATCTGTTGAGTGTTTCGAGACAATCGACTGGTGTCATTGACATTTTATTTTAAAACCGAGAAAAGTTGAACGTTTTGTGACCTTTGGAAGGCGGTCTCTGACAAAGATTTTCCTGCTTCCTGTGTTTGTAAGTACTATGAAATAATTGATTCCGCCGGAAGTTTTGTCGTGAACTTAAAGTTTCGCTGTTTTCTTCGCCAACTAGGACATTGACGAATAACACGCCTTATGAAATTCTAAGTATCTCTATGTGTTTCACTATCCATCCTCTTGTAGAGTTGCACTTTGAATTCTCAATCCAAAAATACTTGGTTAACTTACATACAACCGACACATGAAATTATTCGTTACAATAATGAACTGATACGTTTATATGTACATAATATTATGTAGGTACACACTTTTTCGATAAATCATTTCTAATGGCTGGTTTTTTGATATTTCCATCCTTATTGAATATAGATATGATAAAAATAAGTCTGGCACCTGGGAGTGGTTGCGTTTATCAGTGCGCTTCCTCTTCATTGATGAAAATTTCAGATTTCAATATTATTTCTTGTATGTCATTAGTAACTATGAAATCCATCCGTTTGTGAAGTATACACTTAATGTTATTTATTTATTTATTTTTGAAGGTTACATCCAGATTTTTAATACAAACATAAATTTTTAAAATGAATTAATAAATACAAAAAACAAGATTGTAACGCCAATTACCTAATTAAAAAAAATATGCGTACAAGCTAGGAGGTTTAGGGACAGGACAATGGATAGGAATAGAAAGGGAAAATTAGTATATTATGTTACTGAAATATGTAAAAAAGTTCCTTGGTGTGCGCTGATCAAATAACTAAGTTTCATTGTAATTAGATGGATGATATAAGAGCACAAAAATGACCTACAAAGGTACAAATGATACTAAAAACTGCAATTCTCACCTATAGAAAGGGGATGCGCACTGGTAAACGCAACCACTTGCAGGTGCCAGACTTATCTTTTTCATACCGATATTTTATAAGGAAGGAAATAATTAAAAACAGCCATCAAAAAGATATGGCTTAAACTATGTAAGCACCAGTGAAGTGGTAAATTGATATTTATTGAAATGAGATAACTTATATTTACATTGTATGTTAACTATGTATGAATAAGCTTATATTATCTTAAGATATTTTGTATCTCATATATACTGTATATTTTTGGATAGAAATAAATAATAAAAAAAAAAAAATAAATAAAAAAAAAAAAAAAAATGAATTGTTTTTTTGACGTTGTTATCTCTTAGACTGTTAGTGCAAGATTCATAAAGATCGAATTATAGATTTTTTACCCAATCTTTTACGTTGCTTCCGCGTCATTAAAGTCTCGTTTACAATGTAACAAAAAAACATACTGGCGCCTACGGCGGACACCGAATGACGGGATAGCGGCTTAAATGACGGCGTAGCTTTCGTTAGTGACATTCAGTGCGTGTAGCGTATCTTGTTAACTAGCACGGCATGTAAAGAAATAGTGTCAACCCTATAGGTCCAGGATACTCAACTTATCAATATCCGGTTAAGACGGTAATGCTACCGTAATCTACCATACATTATCACCCGCCACGGCTCGTTGGAAACGCATTATGTAGAGATATTTTATATTATGTCGCTATTTAGTTATTTGTATAATTACATAGTGATTTTATATAAAAACGAGTGGGTTGTGGCCAACGCTAAACTCCTCACTAACTTTTCAGCATTTTCATGAAATGAGTTTGTTAAATATTTTTTTATTTAAATATTTTAGTATGAAAACTTGATAACTCTTCAATGCCATTTTATAAAAGTGATGTGTCTTTTTATCGATTTGAAAATAAAAATAACAAATTTTAAATTTCCTGAGCTTGGGGTCACTTTGAAATATTTGACAGTTAAAAAAATTGAGAAGTACTATTCATATATCGTTCAAAATCTAATGGGGTCTAGGGGAGTATTGGATATATATATATATATATTTGCAAAATTTGAATAGAATCGAATGAGTACTTTAGTCTATAATCGATAAAGTAAAAATTAACACGCCGTACATAGCACACTGCACATAGCACACTGCACATAGCACACTGCACATAGCACACTGCACATAGCACACTGCACATAGCACACTGCACATAGCACACTGCACATAGCACACAGCACACACACACAGATACATTGTGATGAAACTTTCAGAATACAATCTCAGCATGATACTAGTTGATAATCTGCAAAAAAATATCCTTAAAAATTGCGAAATCATAACTCCCCACTATATCCCCTTGGGTTAGTGAGGAGTAAAAAATAGTTCGCCGTTTAACGCCGAGTTCGTTGAATTATGCATAAACAAACTTAAAAGAATTATCATATACATACCAACACGCCATTTCCCTCGCGGGGTAGGCGGAGAGAGAAACTAACGCCACATTCTTCTATCCTGGTACGCATCCCTCGCCTCGTCCACATTCATGCATCGCCTCATACATCTTCTTCTATTGTTCATTTCCGTCTTTAAGAATATCGTTCACATGGTCGTGCCATCCCTTAATTGGGCGTCCCCGACCTCTCATTCCATTCCTGTCCGCACTATATATTTTCTTCTCCCAATTTAGCCAAACCATGTAATTGTGTTCACTTTCATTCTATTAATGACATCTTTCTTCATCTTACTTATTTTCTTATGTCCTCATTTCTTACCCTGTCATACATCTTTCTATTACAAATTCTTCTTAACGATCTCATTTCAACTGCATTTATTCTGCTTTCATGCGACTTCTGCCATGTCCAAGTTTCAATTGCATACAAGAATTATCAGATTTATGCATACATAAATTGTAAATTATTTAAAAAGTCATTGAATGAATTTTGCAGTCACCTACCCCACTCCATTGGGAATGTTATAGAGCTTGTAGCTCTGTTCATCCCCGGAGCGGCCGTTCGTCGGACGACACAAGGAGCTACATACTATCAGGCATATTTTACATACTATTGAGCTTAAACATAAATTGTTGTTTCTAATGTTCGTTAAGTATATTATTTCTCAATCAGTTGCTTGGTTTATTTATCAAAAACCGTAATTCAATATTTTATCAAAATCCTTATTTACAATAACCAGCTGTTTTCTTTTTGGGTTACAAACCAATTAATTCATAGTGAAAATGCGCATTTGACTATTGAATTTTCGTCCCCCTTTGTACTCATTATTGAGTCCGTCATTCATTATGTTAAGCTTCTATGACCTTTTGAGCAGACCCTACTCCCAACTGGACACAAAATCTCCTACCTGATTGAATAATCTGTGCATTATGCGACGGACAGACTATGTATGTTCCTATTTAGATAAAGAACGACGACGCCTTCCAAAGAATAGAGAGAAGGTATTTGGTGAGATTTAATACTCCCTACCCTATTATAGGTAAGCGTTTTAATAGAAAATTGGTGTTCATACACGTACCTACTTCATTTTTTTTCATTGTTTTATCATTCTGACAATCGAACATATTATTCACACAGTTTTCCTGTTTAGGATAGTTTTGGAGTAACCAGAACGTCTCGGAATGACAATTTTATAAACATGTCGTATATCGGGATACAATTTAGAGTTAATAATACATTTTGAGCTTTGTTTCTACACTTTGAATAGAATTTTCTAAAAAATCTTGTAAATGTCCTCAAGTTAAGACTGTTCTTTTCTAAAGAAATTTATGACAAGAAAAACTTGAGAACAGAAACATGACTACTAGTGATTTCATCATATTTATATTTATTTTTTTGTAAATTAAGTTTTTTTTTTATTAATTTATTTTTTTATTAATGTATTTAGTAATTTATTAATTTATTTGTCAGTCTGTTTGTTCGTTCGTTTGTATATTTGTTTATTTATTTATTATTTATTTATTTTTTTATAAAAAATGAATATGTCCTTGTTAAACAAGTACATATACATCTTCCTACGTTCCCTAAACTAAGCATAAATGCTTGTCCTATAGGTGAACGAGATCGGTCGAGGCAGGATTCGAACTCGCGACCACTGTTTATTTATTTATTATTTATTTATTTATTTATTTATTTATTTATTTATTTATTTATTTATTTATTTATTTATTTATTTATTTATTTATTTATTTATTTATTTATTTATTTATTTATTTATTTATTTATTTATTTATTTATTTATTTATTTATTTATTTATTTATTTATTTATTTATTTATTTATTTATTTATTTATTTATTTATTTATTTATTTATTTATTTATTTATTTATTTATTTATTTATTTATTTATTTATTTATTTATTTATTTATTTATTTATTTATTTATTTATTTATTTATTTATTTATTTATTTATTTATTTATTTATTTATTCATTTATTATTTATGTTTTTTTTCTATTAAGTTATATATTTATTATTAATTTATTATTTCTTCTTGTACTTAAAATATTATGTGTACCATGGCCGGTTTATTGTCATAAGGCCATAAATACTTTAAGGCCATAAATCATGGGGCCATAAATACTGTTACGTAGTTGAAGATTTTATTTATAACAAAAAACAAGCAGAAAAATAAACACGCAGCATTATTTAATGTAAAATCCTTTAACTCTTATTGTAAACCATAGAATTATAATAAAATCTAAGTTGTTTACATAGTTACTGTGGGATTATTCCTTTAGGTTTCACGTGTTTCTATAATATCCATGTAAGACGGGTCCATTATCTATGGAGATAATTTATACCGATTATTATTGACGGTCTTTATGAAGATGGCGTCGGTTGTAGTGCAATCATTAAACAAAATGACAAAGAAGGCTTTGATAAATCAATTACGTTGTTTTGTCGTGAAAAGGTTCTTTACTATTATGAATAAAGCATTTTCCTTTGCTGGGACGTCGGCGGGTGAATGTAACGCCAGGCATTGTTGTCAAATCTTTTGTCCGCGAAAATGTAACAATGCCACGGCGTATGGCAGTTATAAGGGTAGGTATGACACAATATGTGATAAATTGGTATCGGCTTAGTGAATAAAAATCAATTTTCTCGCGAAATTGCTGAGGATTCGGCCCGGGGCCCCGCTTATCCACGCACATACGCGCAACTAGCGACACCGCCATCTATCGGGAAAACATACACTGAGTTTGTTTGTTGTCCCATTCAACTTTTGTACAAATGTCGATATCTTTTATCGGAGAAGTTTTGTTTCTGGTAAAAAAAATAATCAAATTATTTTTTGCTAAAATTTCAATACATGGCAGAACCAATTTTTTCTACTTATATTAATAATTCTTGGATTTTGCTACTCCTCATTATCCCAAGGCTATTGGGAAGTTATGAATTCGAAATTTAAGGGTTATTTTTATCGTGGATTATCAACAAGTATCATGCTGTGATTGTATTCTGAAAGTTTCATCACAACGTATCAGTGTGTGTGTGTGCTGTGTTCTATGTACGGTGTGTTTATTCTACTTTATCGATTAAAGACTAAAGTACTTATTCGATTATTTTCAAAATTTGCAATTTTGTATATCCAATACTCACCTAGACCCAATTAGATTTCGAAGAATATCTGAATAGTGCTTCTCAATTTTTTTAATTGTCAAATATTTCAAAGATGCCCAAGCCCAGGATCTAAAAGTTTGAAGTTTTTATTTTCAAATTGGTATAAAAGCACATCATTTTCATAAAATGGCACAGTCATCGTTGCTCAGTTGGCTAGATATCTGACTCGATTCCCGGTGGAGACACATTTTTTTATTGTCTATTCATTCTGGATCTTTGAGACGATTAATATCAAAAGTCTCCCGAATATGGCAACTTGTTATTGGGTACGTATTAAAAAAATATTTGACATACGTACCTAGTACCTACCTGTAAGTTTCCCGAGAAACAATAAACAAATATAACATATTTAATACTAAGGTACACATAATATACACAATTAATACTTATTTAGTCCTGAGTATATCTGACCTCCCTTTTTCAATAGAAGAGATTTCAATTAGTATGGATTATTTCTTACATAATCTTGGCTTTTATTTGTATACTAGCTTTTATGTCCCGCCGTTGGCCAAGAATGTAATATTATGAAGGAAAAAGCAATCGTTTTTATAATTTTGTCACCCAATTATTTTGCAAAATCGGACTATGAAAAGTGGTTTGAAATATGATTGAATTTGATTGTAAAATGTTCAAGTGATGGCCACAACCCATTATTTTTTATAAAGTGTGAATGAAGTATAATATACAAAATTTCTGCACGCATGGACTATGCGAAATGGTTTTAAATATGACTGTTTATCAACGTTGTAAAGAGATTGGTTTGGCCACAACCCCCATTTTTAAATATTATCATCGAAATAAATTTTAATATGTACCGTACCTATTGAAAATTTAGTAATTTTGGATGTTGGGATGTGGTTAAAATTTGATAAAACAAATGTACTGAAAAGATCTAGTGTTGGTCACATCATAATATTCGTTTTTATATTTTTGCATCGAGTGTGCATTATATTTTTGCACAATTAGACTAATAGACTTAAAATTGACACAAAAGTCTACATTAACGAAGAAGAAGAAGACTTAAACTATGGTAAATAGTTTTTAATTTGAATATAAACATTGTGAAGAGTTCAGTAATGGCCACAACCCCCATTCTTTAAATATTGTCAACTAAATCAAATGTGTAGGTGTTGAAAATTATTCAAAATAGGATGATATAAATGGTTTAAATTTGATTAAACAAAAGTATTGAAAAGATTCTAGTGCAGGTTACATCGTCACATCCCACAATCCATTCGTTTTTACATATGTATTTTCATCAAGTATGCATATCGTTAAAAATATTTCTGCACAATAGACTATTAGACTTAAAACTAACCCAAAAGTCTAAATAAAAAAGAGAAGGATAAGTAAAGACTATACGAAATAGTTTTTATAAAAAACTATCCCAATGGTCTACGTAAAATAAGTTAAAATACATAAAATAGAAGAATAAGACTATTGGAAATAGATTGTATGAAAACAAACCAAAAGGTCTTCATAAAAGAAGAAGAAGATTAATCTATAGGAAATAGTTTGTATAAAATTCACACAAGTTCTACATAAAATAAGAAAACGAAGAAAAAGACTAAAGGAAATTGTTTTTATAAAAACTGTCAAAAAGGTCTACATAAAATTAAGAAGAAAAAGAAAAAGACCCGTCGCTTCAGACCCTTCAGTACCTCCCGTCGCTTCAGACCCTTCAGTACCTCCCGTCCCTTCAGGCCCTTCAGTACCTCCAGTCCCTTCAATCCCTCATTACGTCCCTTCCCTTCATTACATCCCGTCCCTTAAGTCGGTTAAGAAAAGTTTAAATCCAGAAACCATCCTGGAAGAAACGCGAAGAGATGAAAGGACCTTCTTTTCCCAGGATACTCCACCTTCATAGGTTAAATGACTAAATACACGAAGAAGAAGAAGAAAAAAGTTCAAATCCAGATACCTGCGAAGATAATGAAGGAAAATTGGACCTTCTTCTCCCAAGATAGTCCACCTTCATAGGTAAAATGACCAAATGCACGATGAAGAAGAAGAAGATAAAAAAGTTTAAATCCAGAAACCTGTGAAGAGATGGAAGGAAAATTGGACCTTCTTCTCCCAGGGTAGTCCACTTTCATAGGTAAAATGACTAAATAGACGATGAAGAAGAAGAAGAAAATAGTTTAAATCCAGAAACTTGCGAAGAGATGGAAGGAAAATTGGACCTTCATCTCCCAGGATAGTTCATCTTCATAGGTAATATGACCAAATATACGATGAAGAAAAAAAAGAAAAAAGTTTAAACCCAGAAACCTGTGAAGAGATGGTCGGAAAGTGGGACCTTCTTCTCCCAGGATAGTCCACCTTCATAGGTAAAATAACCAAATACACGATGAAGAAGAAGAAGAAAAAAGTTAAAATCCACAAACCGTCCTGGAAGACCTGCGAAGAGATGGAGGGACAGTCGGACCTTCTTTTCCCAGGATACTCCCCCTTCATAGGTAAAATGACCAAATACACGAAGAAGAAGAAGAATAAGAAAAAAGTTTAAATCCAGAAACCATCCCGGGCACACGCTCGACAATTCACCAAAGTTTCATTGTAATCGGACAAACGGTTTAGGAGCACATCGCATGCAATTTTCCGATAGGAAATCAGTATATTGTTGATTTGTAAGTAAATAGTAATAGGTAGGTACCTACCTACAACAATATTCTAAATAAATTCTATTCACAACAAATTTTATTTGAATATCAGAATCTTTCCGTTACCATAGTTACCATTCCAATACGTTAAAAATATCAAATGGTTTGAGACTTTTTTTGAATATGTAGGTACCTACATTGGTTTGTTCGATGCCATAAAAATGAAAATTGTCAGAAAAATAAAATATTATTTACAAATTATGCAATTTTATTATCCCTATATCTTTACTAATAATAAGCACATTTTTACAATATATGTCTTAAAACTTGCTGTGATGTCTTGTGTTTCATTTTCTTATTTCATAATTACATTTATTTCAAAGGTTTATTATTTTCAAGAACATATTCATTCGGTAGGAAAATGAAATATTGTATGAAAAGATATTAAAATGGCGGCGTTTATGTAGAAAACGCTTACTTTAAAAATAAGTTATACATTATAATTATACAAAATATTCACCATGTTTTTCACTTAAACGCTAAGTTATACTTGTAAATATATTTTTTTCGTGTAAATACGTACTTCTAACTTTTAAACTAACAGATATTTGCGTGCAAAATGTACACTTTTTTGACAGATACGACTTAGAAAATTTTGTATGAAAAAAATAATTATTGAAATATTTTTAAAATTCAGCATTTTTATCGCATTATTTTTAGCGTGACACTGCATCAGGTATACTGGTACACGTTCGCACATAAATTAGATTTTTAGATGCTCTTAGTTTTTCAAAAGGCGTGAGACAAACACACACACACACACATACACACACACATACACTAACATTTTGATTGCTTTATTACTTTAGATAAGATATATTTGTATATATGTTATTAAGTCACACTTTCTATCCACATAAACACAAATACACGTCTTTTTCCCTTAATCCCTCTTCCTTTCTTCTCTCATAATATCCTACATCCAATAAACATGGTGTATCTATCTGATGTATTTTTTTTATTCTTATTATTGTTCTTATTTATACATATATTATTTTTTGTTTTTTATATTTATTTTGTATTTTTAATTTATGATTTTTTTTTACTATTTTTCTATTTGTATTCTTCTATCCCTGTCACTGATTGTATTTACCATGGTGGTTGACCGGTAGAGATTGCCTGCGGGCAATAAGTCCGCCACGTTGTATTAACCAATAAAAGTATTTTATTATTATTATTATGTTTATTACCTGTTCCTCTTACATTTTTATTTTATTTTTGTCGACTCCAAGTGCCTTGTTAAATAACCTTTTGATAGAAGAAGTAAAAATAGTAAATAAAGATATGTAAATGACAAATAAAAAAGTACAAATTGTTTTATATTATTTTTTTAGTATCTGCTTTAAAAAATAAATTATTGTTAATTATTATTCTCGTGCAACTAATAGGTACTATATCAAATATTTATGTAACATGCACCAAATAACAAGTTTCCACATTCTGAATATTCCCACGTATACAGACTGAAAACACAATTAAAAACTGTGTTTCCAACGGGAATCGAACCCGGGACCACTGGATCAGTAGTCAGATACAAAACCAAATGAGACACGAAGGTCGACATAGTGCACAAATTAAGTTACATCAAATTGCTACGAAAGTTAATAGAGAACAAATTTGATTGGAAACCAAGAGATCCCCAAACGGATTCAAATGCAATGTAAATGATATACGTGTATAAAATCTTGTTGGGACAAAGCTAATGCTAATGATATAAGAAAAGTTAATGTGACGGAAAGTAGGTAGGGTGTGTTGTACTTAATTCCTGTACGGTGTGGATTTAATATGTATGGCTGGATTAGGCGTGACTTTGCTGAGAGGCTGCTACGTGGAAACTAAGGATTACATTGAAATACAGTGAAGGATAATGAATTGAGATGGTTTAGACTATTAGGGTGCAGGAATGATGAATAGCTTCTAAATCTGATTGAAAAGGATACAAAGAATTTCGTGATCGAATCATGTGAGTTGATCCATTTATGTAGTGGAAATGAAGAAACTTACACGAATAAATATTTTTATTGACAAACTTTTTAAGGTCTCAATAGAGAGGAAGTTGGGATATTACAGAAGAACCAGGAACATAAGACACCTACAGGTCTTACGACCTGTCATCGAATAAGTTGTGTTAGAAATTGGTCAAATATTGACAAAATCAAATATGAACAAAACGCTCTACGAAAAATGGTACAGTTTTAACGATTTTTTACAATATCACCAAGAAAGAGCTCACATGACAGAACGCATTAATACAGTTTTAACGATTTTTTTACAATATCACCAAGAAAGAGCACACATGACAGAACACATTAATACAGTTTTAACGATTTTTTTACAATATCACCAAGAAAGAGCACACATGACAGAACACATTAATACAGTTTTAACGATTTTTTTACAATATCACCAAGAAAGAGCTCACATGACAGAACACATCAATACAGTTTTAACGATTTTTTTACAATATCACCAAGAATGAGCTTACATTACAGAACACATTAATACAGTTTTAACGATTTTTTACGATATAACCAAGAAAGAGCACACATGAGAGAACACATTACTACAGTTTTAACGATTTTTTTACAATATCACCAAGAAAGAGCACACATGACAGAACACATTAATACAGTTTTAACGATTTTTTATAATATCACCAAGAAAGAGCACACATGACAGAACACATTTATTGAGAAAGAGATACTACAATAATAAATACACGTACCTATATATTATGCGACACACACTGCGGATATAATATTTTCTCTTTTACTCCAGACGAATACAACAATAGAATCCTTCTGCATAAGTACAATCGAATATGACTTGACTACTCTCTGTCGTTTACTCAAAATAAAAATCACTAACGAAATATCCATATAAATAAGTTTTCAGCTCCTCTTTTCAAGTACAATCAGCTAGACTATGGAATGGCCTAAGTAATGAAGTAACGTCATCTCAATCCAATCAAATATTTGAAGGTAAACTAAAAAAAATTATTTGTCAAATAGTTCCTGAATTCCTTCTATATCCTTCCGTAACCTCCTTTTCCTCATTGCTATGATCAGTGTTATTTTTATTATTCTTTTTTTTTAACTCTCTTTTCATTTTTTTTTCTCTTTGTATTTTTTTTATATTTCTTACTCATTTATGTTATTTTTTATCAATTTATATCTCAATAAATTAGTATTGTACCAATTTAACTTAGAGACTTCACGTTGCTCGGGTTGGTTGGAAGAAATTGCCTTGTGGCAATAAACCTGCCTTTGTACACATGTACATAAATTATATAAATAAATAAGTAAATAAATAAATAAGTTGTCGAATAAATATGCAGCATAAAATGATATATCTGGTCGTCTCTTCACAGTTCTAGTGGAATTTTCACATGTTATTGTCATACAAGTTGGCATTTTGACTACGACAATATGTCCGAACATTAAAACATCTTGCGTGTAACTAAAGTGCGGTAAGAACTAAGTGAGGTATGCGCTGTACTTTTTGTTCACCGAATTTAAAGACTAGTAAAGTATCTATTATTTTGAAATTCCATTGATCTTTCCAATTTCTTTCTCCAAGGTAAATCAATATTGTAAACAATAATATAATTATGTTAGTTTTAACCAGTTTGTACAAAATAATGGTTAGGTAAGAATATTGTACCGTTCCTAATTCTGGACTCAGGCCAGGCTTGATTGTTCTGAGAAATGTCCAAACTCATTCTGATGTTATTTATCAAAAGTGCGGGATAGAGTCCCTTAGGAATATCAAGAGGAGGGATCTTTTACCAGTAAAAAGGAACCCTGGATTTTCTATACAACATTACTTACTTGATGTACATACATATATACGTATAGAGGCATATTTACTTGAATCGTACCAACACAAATAGTTTCATAGATGAAAAAAATCACTCATATCATAACGTCATTTTTGTATTTGAAAATGTTTGAAAGAAGTGAACTCTTAGAAATTAATCAGGAAGACTATGGTGCATCTGAAATGATGATATAACGAAGTCTCTAATGCAGTTATACCTGTCAAATAAGTCTTAATTGACACTCCTTTCTCATCCTCTTTCTCTCATCAAACAACCTCTATCTCCTTCCTCACTACACTATTTATGGCCTCACGTTGCTTTAGTAGGTTGAAGAACTTGCATTATGTCAATAAAACTGACATTAAACCGCATCAAAAAGTGTATTTGAAAAAAATGAAAGCAGATGTCAAATAAAAGTAGAAAATGAATTGTTCCAGCTAGTGTTCCACTATTTTTATTTATATATAAAAATAAATGAAAATGTCTCTCTGGACGGCCTTATATATAATCGTCCTTTTCCTCGTGACTGAGGATAGCGGCTATAGTCTGTCGCCACACGTATGGCTCGCCTCCATGCCAATCTGTTTTGGGCTGAACGCAGAGCACCAGTCACCGAAGACCCCATTGTGGACTTAACCAAATCGCTCCATCTGGTCGGTGAGCGACCACGAGATCTCCGTCCTTCTACGCTGCCCATCACAACAAGCGACGGCCTTATAATGATATCCAAAAAAGAGTTATGGCAGGAAACAGAGTGAATGGAGCACTTATGTAGATCAGTTATTAAAGATCGCAACATACCAAAGGATGACAAAGTTGCCATTCATAACGCAATCAAAATGTCAATCTTAATATGGTAGAACGTTCACGAAAGCAGAATAAATGTAGTTGAAATAAAATTGCTAAGACGAATTTGTAATCGAACGAGGTGTACCAAATGAGAAGACAAGGAAAGAATGTAAAATAAAAAAAGATGAAATTAATAGAATGGAAGTAAACATATGGAGATGGTTTGGTCACTTGGAAAGAATGAATTATGAAAAATCGCAATAACTTGATTGGCTTTTGGTTTTTTCTGCCTTCCTTGAACGGAGAAAAGTCATGTGTAGGTATGTATTTATATAAAAACAGGTATCCTAGCACTTATATTAAAAGCTTCCTGACTGTCAGGTTTGCAACCCCTTTTCTGGTATACCTTTATCATTGCACGCTAACCCCATAGGGGATGTTGCTACCCTACAACATGCACTCGGCAACGTCCAAAATTCATCACAGTCTAGAGTCTATAGTCTAGTGTTTGTAGAGCAACAGTAATAATACACTCATTCGATACAATATAAGAACGTATAACGCACTTCCAAGTTGACACAATAAATAAATCTATATTGATATCAACTCACTGCAAGGGTAAATACTCATATGATACACTGTTGACTTCTTTCACAATAATTGTTTTTCAAACGATCGATGGGATCTTGAAACCCTCGAAAAGAAACCCACGGACTACGAGGAGTAGCTTTCATCTTTTTACCGGCGTTCAATAAATAAAATAATATCAACAGCATCTCTTGCATTACTCTAGTAATTTTATCTATTATTCACTGGGATGTTTTTGTTGTTTTGAAGAGAATTACAAACGGGAAGAGTGTAGCAGGAGAGGGGAGTCATATATTTTTTAATTCTTCTTCTTATTTATTCTCGCCATGTCCCATTATACGGGGTCGGCTTTCCTAACCATACAGCGCCAATAGTTTCTCTGCTGCGTGTCCTCCTATTTGTAGACCCAGTTTCTTTATGTCCCTTTGGACATTCGTCAGCCAGGTGGTTTGGAGCCTTCCCCTGCCCCTCCTCTCAGTAGCCATGGAAAGGCACTTCTTCACCACGTGTTCATCCTCCCTTCTTATTATATGGCCAAACTATCTATGTCATGTTTTTTGTATTGTTTCTTTTTTAATAGGTATAAGAATAATCAGGGATGATTTTTTTATAGCTCAGAGTTTGGAATAACCTCACCTCAAAGGTATAAGTTCTGCAGTGGTTGAATACTGGCTTTTGATGGAAAAAATATTATATCTGAAAAAACTTTTTTTAATAACGTATTTTTGGTATAAAAAAAAACATGAAATAATCATGTATTTATACAATAATTTATCTAAAATCGACTAAATAGTGCACAATCACTCTAACGTAATATGTCAAAAAATAATTTAACACTGACAGACAACAATTAAAAAAAGTCATAGGCAAGTTTTGGGACGTTGATTATTCATGTCTCAGGTCTAATTTGTAACATTCAGATAAAAAACGAATCACGTCAATTGAAACTACTAATACCTATAATATTAGATATTATACGACCTTTAAAAATAACTAAAACAGTTTCTGTATCTACAGTAGTAGAACTCGATTCTACAATGCTTTATTTAATCGGGCTTGGAGAATAACAGTTGTTAGTTCTCGTAGAACTAATTAAACTCCTTTTGTTGGATTTTCAAACAATGATCAATTGTAAATTAAAGAATATTGCATTGAACGATCTCTTGGTATCCTTGCCTGAACGGACTATATCAAAAGAAGACACAAAGCATTCGGAGAGAATGAGAAGAATCTCAAAGGAAGTTTCAATAAAAGTTCCGCAAGTAAGGAACAAATTATTGGAACAGTGGAAGGTACAACGCACCGCTGAAACAATAAACCAACTAACGCGACAGACTCGCGCATCACTGAACGGGGTTCGATTGACAATGGTATTTATTACTATATAAGTATCTTTGTATCTTCTTCATTTCTGAGAGAATTATTAAAATATTTATTTATTTATTTTTTATTTTAACAATTATACATTAATGATAAAAAGAATTATAAACAGTATCTTAAAATTAAATTATTTAATATCTATTCATCCCTCAGTTGAGATCAAATCTCGTGTTCGAGGGAGGAGCACAGTCATTTGTGCGGTTCATTTATTTCAATAACATATGATATTACTAAAAACTAGTTGCATGTAACACATGAGATCCAACTGTCGATAGCGATAGTATGTATAGTTGAAGAATAAGAATCAAACTATAAACCCATAAATCCAAATTATTGAAAATTTTAACACATGTTGGTATGTTTGTCAAGATAGGACAGTATGGAGGTCAGTCCTGTTTTCCTACCCGGAATATGAAAACAGCATGATGGTTCTGTATGTATGTTTGGAGATTAAGTACCTATCAAACTATTAAGTCTTCTTACATATTGTGCATAGGCGACTGCCCTACAAATTGTATGAAGCAATGTCGTCACTACATTCAATTTTTATAAAAATTGTTAAAAAAAGTTTGAGATGTGCTAATACAATGTTTATATTTTTTATAGAAAATTGAATTATCTAGTTGGGGTGTTTCGGCTTTTTTCGATATTTTAAAAAAAAAATTAAAATTAAGGCAGTTAAACTCATAAATTTATCATAAAAAAAATATTTTTCTTAATAAAAAATGTTTGAAAAACCCTGGAATTTTTTTGAATAAGTTGATTTGAGATTTTGTATTTGTCTATATTGGTACCAATTTTCAGCGTTATAGCTTTTATGGTTTCTGAGATATAGGGAAAAATAAAATAAAAATTCAAAAGTTGATAACACCTGACTGAAACAAAAATTCAAAATTCCGAGTATAAAAGTTTTGTAGGCCTGTAACTGTTTATATATTCTGAAATTTTATCTGTAAATTGAGCGGATCAAAAGTTATAAGGGGGGGACGGACACACACACACACACAGACATACACACACAGACACACCCTCACACACAGACACACACACACACACAGACACACACACACACACACAGACACACGAAATGTTCTACTCCGAATTCTGAGTAAATCTGTGTATGGAACATATATGCTGCGAAGCCTCTAAGTTGGTGTTTTTTGACTTCAAAGTTGGAAAAGCCGTGAAAAAAGTAGACCTCTCCATACAATTCTCGCGTATTCTGGCTTGATACATTGTCGATATGTTAAGAGAACAAAGTTCTCCTGAACAAATCGACAGTTGGATTAATATTACGCGAACTGGTGAACAGTTTACGGATGAACCCTCACCAATGGAGCATACTCTAGTATACGCAAGCGCATACTGAGAACCATAATATATTTTTTTATAATACGATATATAGATTTTCTTGCATACATAAATTATATCATTATAATATATGAATTATTAAAAAAAAAGTATATTGTTAAATAAGAAATGAGGATATGAGGTAAGGTTTTTTTAAGATTGAAAAATAATTTAAAGGATGAAAATTAATACCTTTAAATGGCTAGGCCACAAAGGAAAGTTTTTGGAAATTTGATTTTTTTTTTCAATTTTCATTGTATGCAACAAAATAGCTTCAAGATTTTTGAAGTAGAAGATTTAATCGTGTTTCATACATTAGAAGATAATTTAGTATGCATATTTCTGTACATCCGTATGCCCAGAGTATAAAAAGGCCTTAAATGGGATTATGAAGGATGGAAAAATAAGGAATAAAAATATAAAAAGAGCATGTATGAGAAAATGCAAAGACGTGAACTTGACAAAAAATATATGTCGTGAGAGAGAGATAGAGAAATCTATCTATTCTATCTGCCTATTCTTAGTGGGAAAATAGCTTGACACTGACACAGAAGTCGATTCTAGTGGTGATGGCATACGGTACGTAATATTTGTGTTCACCTGAGTTCGGGTGTCTAGTGTCGTCGTGTATCGCGACCACAAGAAATATCATAATCTCAGTTTCAGCTATAAAAAATATTGTTATATTTTTTAAGCAAAAGTTTTCTCTAAGTGCATTTCTTATTGGTTCATCCCCGAGGGTTTAAGAAGATAGGGACCGAAATAAGCTCTTCTTGTTTTGAATCTGAACTCTCCAAAGTTCACATGTGAGTGTTTTATCCATTATTATATTTTTCCTGGTTAGGTAAGAGGAAATTGAAACTTTCGAATTAAATTAAATCTCCAGAGATACGTTTCTAGAAAACTTTCTTTTCCGCAAGTCGAATACTTACTGCAACCCTCGTATGGCTATACAAAAGATTCTTTTTTCTTAGTGTACATATATATTTTTTTCAGACAAGTTAACAAAGGCCAAATAAAAATTAGGATGGGGTTTAAATATTTTCTACATAAATTGATTATTAAGACACTGAAATAACAAACTGTTCATCAAATGCTAATCAAAGTTGAAATAAGTAATTACAACGGGTTTCAATAAAATTTCTTAAATTATGACTATTTTTGATATAATCAATTTGACGTGAACTTTTTTATGTGTGTTGACCGATTTCGATGTTTTTCATTACAAAGGATGTATCATCTTACGATTAGTCCCAGTTCAATTTCATCAAAAAATGATTGTGATTTTTTTTTACTCTACACACTATGGAATAGTGGAGAGTCATGATTTCACAATTTTTAAGCGTATTTTTTTACATCAATTTCTTAATAGGTATCATGTAGAGAGTGCCCACTGTGAGTTTCGTAGTGATGTGTATGTATGTATGGCGTACGGCGTACGTACATACAAACACATACGCCATACATACATACAAATACATTTGTATGTACGGCGTACGCCGTACGCCATACAAACAAACACATTATGACTCATCAACATTGATACACTGTCTCATACATGCTCATCTTGCTTGTAATGCAATTTTACTTAAAATTTCTCAACAGGTATCATGTAGAAAATGCATACAATGATTTCCGTGACAATGTTTTTGTGTGTATAGAGTATTGTAAAAACTTTTGTCCTCTGGGAATGTTATTTTTGTTTAAGAATCTAATAGTAATGTAGGTACTTCCTACAAATGCATTTAGAGATTGTCAACCTTACAAGAAGAAAAAATGAACAATTACTATGGTGTGGAGAGTTTGGTAATGGCTACAACCCACTCGTTTACAACAGCGACAAGAAAATGTGAGGAAACCAGCAACAGGTGTGCGGGTATGCGTGACACAAACTGCTTCCGTCTCACCTTAAATAAAAACATTCAGAATGGGTCATGAAGCTCATTGCTGATCTTTGTGAGATGTTATTTTGCCGGTTGTATTTTCGAATCATCATCATCATCATCATCATCATCATCACTGGCTCTACAGCCCGTTGTGGACCTTGGCCTCCTCCAGCATTCGTCGCCATCTTCCTCTATCCTGACAGGCACTCCTCCAATCCCTTATTCCAACTGCTTCTACGTCCCGCTGCACACCATCCAGCCATAAAATAAATAAATAAATAAATAAATAAATAAATAAATCCATGTATTTTCGAATACCCGGCTAAAACGGATATTAAATTTTATTTATATTTCTATTTTTTTTTATCGGGCTACTAACAGGTACCATGTCAAATATTAATTTAACTCGCACCCAATAAAATTTGCCACATTCTGGAGATCCATACCAAAAAGACAATTAAAAACATGTCTCCACCGGGAATCGAACCCGGGACCTTTGGATCAGCAGTCAGATACCTAACCAACTGAGCCACTAAGCCCGACTAATAATAGAAATATAAATATATATATATTGCTTCTCGGGCAACTTATAGGTACTTTGTCAAATATTAATTTAACACGTACCCAATAACAAGTTTACGATACCTACTAGGCGTCTCACAGATCCAGACTGAAAACACAATTAAAAACTATGTCTCCACCGGAATCGAACCCGGGACCTTTGGATCAGCAGTCAGATACCTTACCAACTGAGCCACGAAGGCCGACAAAATTATACTAATATAAAAGGGTAGATGCTATAGTCTATGCCGGTGCTTCGCAGTAAGTAAAGTTTAAAGCTAAGTCGACAAAATATCGTTTTTAATTATTCACCGAGTAATGAAGAGTCAATGTCGGAAAATTTTTCACCGAATCTGTTATTTAAAAAAAAACTTCAAACAAAACGGGGAATACGTTAGTCTATGTTTTTATGTGTGTTACGTATGACCATCGTGGCATACAGACCGTTCAAACATGGCGTTGAGTAACTCTTCGAAATTAAAATTCATCGGCGTTCAGTGCAAATTCCTTTTTTGTCATTTGTCTGCTCCTGTCCATTGACAAGCAGATATATGTTACAGGGGACGATTTTTTAAAAGCTGAATTGTTTTCCTGGGAGCGAAACAAATTTGATATTTTCAGTAACAATTATTTTCGTTAACGTTGATAAGTTTAGACACAAAAGGTCATATTAAAAATTGGGGTAAATTATTTTTTTTAAATCTACCTAGGAGTAGAGAACCCAAGAAGAATTGGTTTAGGTTGGGCAACTTTTGTAATGGTAACCACGTTCTCAAGTGTTGTAATATAGCTACGTCCACCTCCATCCGCTCCGTATATGAGGACTGAAAACGGCCCCTTTACAAAACGCTAGTAAGAACGACAAAAAATGCATGGCACGAAGATTAGCTCTAGAAGCTCCTCTCGACTCGTGGTCTCGGCACAATAGTGCAACAAATGACACTCAATGTCGGTGAAAATGATAGTCACAGACATAGACATGGATTGTCGCGAGATATAAACAGACATAAACATGGATTGTCGCGAGATATAGACAGACATTGACATGGATTGTCGCGAGATATAAACAGACATAAACATGGATTGTCGCGAGATATAGACAGACATTGACATGGATTGTCGCGAGATATAGACAGACAATTCAGAAATTTTTTTATTTTTTAGGCATCGCATATGTTCTTTAGTAAGCTTCTTTCTACATAGGCAAAACGGGGAGAAGCTTTGAAACGCGAATAAAGAACATATTATGCAATGCCTAAAAAATAACAACTTTTCTGAATATGCAGAAAAATACTGTTGAGTATTTTCAACATTTCTTTAGTTAATTTTCGTTACACAATTTTAAGATAAAACATAAATTCTCCTGAAAGGATTATTAAAAGTATCCTTTTTTATAACATTTTTTTAACTACCTACTCCATAACTATGTGTCGTGGAGAGGTAGATCTTATATATGCTTGGAGAGTGCATAAAAATAATTAGAATATTTGTGATATTTTTTTCATTTCAAGTCAGGTTTGTTCTTAAAATGCAAAAAAATCAACAAATTTTGGGTTTCCTATAATTTAAGTCACGTATAAGCCTAGCTGTGAGGCACCGGCTTAGAATAGTGCTTCCACTCTTTTCTATTATTGTTTTCGAGTGTCCCGTAAGAGCTGGCTAATCGAAAATACAACAGGCAACAATAACATCTCATATACTTCAGCAATGAGGTTCACCACCCATTCTGAATATAGTGCCTTTTTAGGTGAGACGAGACTGGTGTGTGGGTATACACAGATATGTTGTGCTCCCTTTTATAAGGCAATGCTGACCCGCACACCTTTCGCTGGTTACCCCACATTGTGGGATATGCCGTGATGGTATTAATGAATGAAATGAATAATTATAGTTTTGATAGTAATACTGGTATTACTATCGAATATTTTACAGGTTCAAAAACAGGGCCATAAATTGGATTATTTAGAAGCACTAGAAATTAGGAAAGCAATAAATAAAGGCGAAAATATTATAAATAGTCAAATTTTAACTAATAGTCCGCTCATCAATATGTTTCCTCTAGAAAAATTTACCTCACCTCCGTTACTACCTTTCTCACCCCCTCTACTCCGCCTCACACCAACAGCGCTACCGGCAGTAATACACAAACGTAGAGAGTTAGGGCGGGTTTTTTCACAGAATTGTTAAATCGGTAGTTATAGTTATAATAATATAACCACTGGTTATACAAGAAATAGCTAAATATCTTAAAACGGTTTTTTCAACCGTAGTTATGTCATAGTTAAAGTAACGGGTCTTGCAGGTATAAAGACCCCAAATATTCCATACAAATTGTAAACAGTACGTTCCGAGCGTTTCCTATCTCTTTCTTGCTCATACTATATAAAAGATAGAAGATATAGTGTGTCTCGTTTTCTATTTTTTATTTATTTATTTTTATTTATTTATTTTATTTTGGGAAACAAAACAGCTGTTACATGTTTTACATTAATAAAAAAATAACAATCAGGAAAGTAAGCCAATTACATTGTTCCACAGATTAATATACATAATAAAGACAATTCAGTACAAAGTCAAAGACAAAAGTGTGGTGTAAGTGTACAATTGTGATGTGTGTGTATGTGTGTGTGTGTGTGTGTGTGTGTGTGTGTGTGTGTGTGTATGTTTTATGAAGCGAGGGTGGGACATAAAGAAAGGTAGGAGAGGAGGAAAGGGTGAGTTGTCATATTAATACAGTATTGGACATACCAAAAATTGTACAATTTGGTACATAAAGTATTCATTATAATATTGATGATAGTTGTTTTTTTAATGAATGTAGGCTATTGTTAAAAATATCTGGCTTATGATTAAGGTTATTGTACATATTGCAGCTGCGGTTAATAAAAGTGTTATTTATGTTATATGTGGTTCCGAGTACCTAATGGTGGCTGTCATAATTTTGCTGTAATATGGTGATCGCATTTGATTTTTGAATGTTTGCGAATGTCATCGGTAATTATACATATATATAAAAATATATCTCACTATTTCTTTATACAAGGGTCATCACGCTAAAAATTCGCTGTTCCAAACCTAACTTTTTTCTTTTTTTTCAATAGGTACGTATTCCATTATTTCATCGTATATATTACTATCATAATTATATTATACCTAATGTTTTTAGATATTATGCTAAAAAAATACGAAATTGACCAGTACAAACGTCAAATGGTCAGTCATGATCAAAAATTACCAGCGACATCTATCATAACTATCAAATTTAACAATAACTACTGATTTTCGGCTGGTTATAGTTACGGCTAAAGTAACGGGCTAAATGCGTAGTTATATTTTGAAAAAAAACATTTCTGTGATGACCAGTGGTAACTATAACTATAACTAAGGTTGAAAAAACCCACCCTTAGTTGTTATCCGTCCTGACTAGAAAGTGGTACGCTTCGAAACCGGCCGAGCATAAATAACTCCAAAAGTGATTAGAACAAAGAAATTTGTGTTTTTTAAAAATGTACCACAAAGTAAATTTGGAAAACATTAACTTGAAAAAGTTCAAAATAGTTTACGATACAATTATATTTGTACATTTAAACTTTTAATTAGTACCTACCTTCTTACACAATCAGTCATCGCATCATACAGTTTTTTTTTTTTGTTAATTTACACAATTTACATACATTTGGTTATATAAATTTTGCACTAAACTGTATGAACAGTTTGTCAGTGCAAGCTACTCTCGTACACTATAATTATATTGTTAATCAACCATCAATATGTCTACACATATATAGAACATTATTATTTTTTTTACCATTTTACAATGAGAATAAAAAAAACAGAAACAGAACAAAATAAAATAAATTAAAAACACAGCAATGAAAACAAGGCAAATCAGAACAAATATAAAAACATCGAAAGCAATGAAAATTAAGCATGTTAGGTGTAAAATTGTGTAAAGTTAGGTGTAAAGTTGTTCGTTCGTTCGTTCATACCATCACGGCATATCTTTCAATGTGTGGTAACCAGCGTTTGGTGTGCGGGTGTGCATTAATTTATGAAAGGTACCACAATACATGCGTGTATACCCACACACCAGTCTCGTCTCACCTAAAAAGACATTACATTCAGAGTGGGTTGTGAACCTCATTGCTGAACTATGTGTGATGTTATTGTTGCCTGTTGTGTTTTCGATTATGTATCCGGTTCTTATATAGTTAGACTCATCAGGGCTCTGATATTCTCGATGTTCCTGTATGGTGTGTAAAAATGGACACTTAGGGATTCAGAGCGAAAGAGGATCGATGCTTTCGAAATGTGGTGCTGGAAGCGCATGTTGCGCTGGAAGCGCATGTTGCGCATCCCATGGACAGCCAGAATAACGAATGTGTCAATTCTAGAAGAGCTGAAGATCGAGGATCGTCTATCGATGATATATTATAGACGAGTCCTTCAATTCTTTGGACACATTGCCAGATCGAAGGGAACCGGACTGCCTCGAGAAGCTTGTTGTGATGGGTAGCGTGGAAGGACGGAGATCTCGTGGTCGCTCACCGACCAGATGGAGCGATTTGGTCCGCAATGGGAACTTCGGTGACTGGTGCTCTGCGTTCAGCCCAAAACAGATTGGCATGGAGGCGGGCCATACGTGCGGCGACGGACTACAGCCGCTATCCTAAGTCATGAGGAAAAGGACGAATATATATCCGGTTCTTATGGGACACTAGAAAACAACAAGAGAAAATAGTGGAAGCACTGTTCTTAGCCGGTGCCTCATAGCTATATAAATACAGAACAACGTATTTTGATTACGATTTTGAATTGAATCCGTTCAAAAAAAAACGTTGGATGCTTAATTTTATCTGTGTAATACAATGCTGGGTCGTGTTATTCATTGTAAAAAATGGGATCCACAGGATTACCTTTGTAACAATAAAAATAAATATTTTTATTACCCTCATGTATTCCCAGACCCAGATAAATAATAATTATAATTATTATTCGCTGCGTATACTCTTTTTACTCCTCACTAACCCAAGGGGATATAGTGGGGAGTTATGATTTCGCATTGTTAAGGCTATTTTTTTTGCAGATTATCAACTAGTATCATGCTGAGATTGTATTCTGAAAGTTTCATCACAATGTATATGTGTGTGTGTGTGTGCTATGTGCAGTGTGCTATGTGCTTTGTTCAGTGTGCTATGTACGGCGTATTAATTTTTACTTTATCGATTATAGACTAAAGTACTCATTCGATTCTTTTCAAATTTTGCTTTTCAAAAAAAAAGATTCTTTTCAAATTATGTAAAATAAAAAAAGATGAAATTAATAGAATGGAAGTAAACATATGGAGATGGTTTGGTCACTTGGAAAGAATGAATTATGAAAAATCGCAATAACTTGATTGGCTTTTGGTTTTTTCTGCCTTCCTTGAACGGAGAAAAGTCATGTGTAGGTATGTATTTATATAAAAACAGGTATCCTAGCACTTATATTAAAAGCTTCCTGACTGTCAGGTTTGCAACCCCTTTTCTGGTATACCTTTATCATTGCACGCTAACCCCATAGGGGATGTTGCTACCCTACAACATGCACTCGGCAACGTCCAAAATTCATCACAGTCTAGAGTCTATAGTCTAGTGTTTGTAGAGCAACAGTAATAATACACTCATTCGATACAATATAAGAACGTATAACGCACTTCCAAGTTGACACAATAAATAAATCTATATTGATATCAACTCACTGCAAGGGTAAATACTCATATGATACACTGTTGACTTCTTTCACAATAATTGTTTTTCAAACGATCGATGGGATCTTGAAACCCTCGAAAAGAAACCCACGGACTACGAGGAGTAGCTTTCATCTTTTTACCGGCGTTCAATAAATAAAATAATATCAACAGCATCTCTTGCATTACTCTAGTAATTTTATCTATTATTCACTGGGATGTTTTTGTTGTTTTGAAGAGAATTACAAACGGGAAGAGTGTAGCAGGAGAGGGGAGTTATATATTTTTTAATTCTTCTTCTTATTTATTCTCGCCATGTCCCATTATACGGGGTCGGCTTTCCTAACCATACAGCGCCAATAGTTTCTCTGCTGCGTGTCCTCCTATTTGTAGACCCAGTTTCTTTATGTCCCTTTGGACATTCGTCAGCCAGGTGGTTTGGAGCCTTCCCCTGCCCCTCCTCTCAGTAGCCATGGAAAGGCACTTCTTCACCACGTGTTCATCCTCCCTTCTTATTATATGGCCAAACTATCTAAGTCATGTTTTTTGTATTGTTTCTTTTTTAATAGGTATAAGAATAATCAGGGATGATTTTTTTATAGCTCAGAGTTTGGAATAACCTCACCTCAAAGGTATAAGTTCTGCAGTGGTTGAATACTGGCTTTTGATGGAAAAAATATTATATCTGAAAAAACTTTTTTTAATAACGTATTTTAGGTATAAAAAAAAACATGAAATAATCATGTATTTATACAATAATTTATCTAAAATCGACTAAATAGTGCACAATCACTGTAACGTAATATGTCAAAAAATAATTTAACACTGACAGACAATAATTAAAAAAAGTCATAGGTATGTTTTGGGACGTTGATTATTCATGTCTCAGGTCTAATTTGTAACTTTCAGATAAAAAACGAATCACGTCAATTGAAACTACTAATACCTATAATATTAGATATTATACGACCTTTAAAAATAACTAAAACAGTTTCTGTATCTACACTAGTAGAACTCGATTCTACAATGCTTTATTTAATTGGGCTTGGAGAATAACAGTTGTTAGTTCTCGTAGAACTAATAAAACTCCTTTTGTTGGATTTTCAAACAATGATCAATTGTAAATTAAAGAATATTGCATTGAACGATCTCTTAGTATCCTTGCCTGAACGGACTATATCAAAAGAAGACACAAAGCATTCGGAGAGAATGAGAAGAATCTCAAAGGAAGTTTCAATAAAAGTTCCGCAAGTAAGGAACAAATTATTGGAACAGTGGAAGGTACAACGCACCGCTGAAACAATAAACCAACTAACGCGACAGACTCGCGCATCACTGAACGGGGTTCGATTGACAATGGTATTTATTACTAGATAAATATCTTTGTATCTTCTTCATTTCTGAGAGAATTATTAAAATATATTTTTTATAATACGATATATAGATTTACTTGCATACATAAATTCTATCATTATAATATATGAATTATTAAAAAAAAGTATATTGTTAAATAAGAAATGAGGATATGAGGTAAGATTTTTTTAAGATTGAAAAATAATTTAAAGGATGAAAATAAATACCTTTAAATGGCTAGGCCACAAAGGAAAGTTTTTGGAAATTTGATACTTTTTTCAATTTTCATTGTATGCAACAAAATAGCTTCAAGATTTTTGAAGTAGAAGATTTAATTGTGTTTCATACATTAGAAGATAATTTAGTATGCATATTTCTGTACATCCGTATGCCCAGAGTATAAAAAAGCCTTAAATGGGATTATTAAGGATGGAAAAATAAGGAATAAAAATATAAAAAGAGCATGTATGAGAAAATGCAAAGACGTGAACTTAACAAAAAATATATATGTCGTGAGAGAGAGATAGAGAAATCTATCTATTCTATCTGCCTATTCTAAGTGGGAAAATAGCTTGACACTGACACAGAAGTCGATTCTAGTGGCGATGGCATACGATACGTAATATTTGTGTTCACCTGAGTTCGGGTGTCTAGTGTCGTCGTGTATCGCGACCAAAAGAAATATCATAATCTCAGTTTCAGCTATAAAAAATATTGTTATATTTTTTAAGCAAAAGTTTTCTGTAAGTGCATTTCTTATTGGTTCCTCCCCGAGGGTTTAAGAAGATAGGGACCGAAATAAACTCTTCTTGTTTTGAATCTGAACTCTCCAAAGTTCACATGTGAGTGTTTTATCCTTTATTATATTTTTCCTGGTTAGGTAAGAGGAAATTGAAACTTTCGAATTAAATTAAATCTCCAGAGATACGTTTCTAGAAAACTTTCTTTTCCGCAAGTCGAATACTTACTGCAACCCTCGTATGGCTATACAAAAGATTCTTTTTTCTTAGTGTACATGTATATTTTTTTCAGACAAGTTAACAAAGGCCAAATGAAAATTAGGATGGGGTTTAAATATTTTCTACAAAAAATTGATTATTAAGACACTGAAATAACAAACTGTTCATCAAATGCTAATCAAAGTTGAAATAAGTAATTACAACGGGTTTCAATAAAATTTATTAAATTATGACTATTTTTGATATAATCAATTTGACGTGAACTTTTTTATGTGTGTTGACCGATTTCGATGTTTTTCATTACAAAGGATGTATCATCTTACGATTAGTCCCAGTTCAATTTCATCAAAAAATGATTGTGATTTTTTTTTACTCTACACACTATGGAATAGTGGAGAGTCATGATTTCACAATTTTTAAGCGTATTTTTTTACATCAATTTCTTAATAGGTATCATGTAGAGAGTGCCCACTGTGAGTTTCGTAGTGATGTGTATGTATGTATGGCGTACGGCGTACGTACATACAAACACATACGCCATACATACATACAAATACATTTGTATGTACGGCGTACGCCGTACGCCATACAAACAAACACATTATGACTCATCAACATTGATACACTGTCTCATACATGCTCATCTTGCTTGTTATGCAATTTTACTTAAAATTTCTCAACAGGTATCATGTAGAAAATGCATACAATGATTTCCGTGACAATGTTTTTGTGTGTATAGAGTATTGTAAAAACTTTTGTCCTCTGGGAATGTTATTTTTGTTTAAGAATCTAATAGTAATGTAGGTACTTCCTACAAATGCATTTAGAGATTGTCAACCTTACAAGAAGAAAAAATGAACAATTACTATGGTGTGGAGAGTTTGGTAATGGCTACAACCCACTCGTTTACAACAGCGACAAGAAAATGTGAGGAAACCAGCAACAGGTGTGCGGGTATGCGTGACACAAACTGCTTCCGTCTCACCTTAAATAAAAACATTCAGAATGGGTCATGTTGTATTTTCGAATACCCGGCTAAAACGGATATTAAATTTTATTTATATTTCTATTTTTTTTTATCGGGCTACTAACAGGTACCATGTCAAATATTAATTTAACTCGCACCCAATAAAATTTGCCACATTCTGGAGATCCATACCAAAAAGACAATTAAAAACATGTCTCCACCGGGAATCGAACCCGGGACCTTTGGATCAGCAGTCAGATACCTAACCAACTGAGCCACTAAGCCCGACTAATAATAGAAATATAAATATATATATATTGCTTCTCGGGCAACTTATAGGTACTTTGTCAAATATTAATTTAACACGTACCCAATAACAAGTTTACGATACCTACTAGGCGTCTCACAGATCCAGACTGAAAACACAATTAAAAACTATGTCTCCACCGGAATCGAACCCGGGACCTTTGGATCAGCAGTCAGATACCTTACCAACTGAGCCACGAAGGCCGACAAAATTATACTAATATAAAAGGGTAGATGCTATAGTCTATGCCGGTGCTTCGCAGTAAGTAAAGTTTAAAGCTAAGTCGACAAAATATCGTTTTTAATTATTCACCGAGTAATGAAGAGTCAATGTCGGAAAATTTTTCACCGAATCTGTTATTTAAAAAAAAACTTCAAACAAAACGGGGAATACGTTAGTCTATGTTTTTATGTGTGTTACGTATGACCATCGTGGCATACAGACCGTTCAAACATGGCGTTGAGTAACTCTTCGAAATTAAAATTCATCGGCGTTCAGTGCAAATTCCTTTTTTGTCATTTGTCTGCTCCTGTCCATTGACAAGCAGATATATGTTACAGGGGACGATTTTTTAAAAGCTGAATTGTTTTCCTGGGAGCGAAACAAATTTGATATTTTCAGTAACAATTATTTTTGTTGACGTTGTTAAGTTTAGACACAAAAGGTCATATTAAAAATTGGGGTAAATTATTTTTTTTAAATCTACCTAGGTGTTACGTATATATCGTATATCTACCTAAATATGCAAGACTGACGTGATATCCCGCCCCCCTCCTCTCCTACCCCAGTCCCACTTACTCATCGACACCGCTAAACGTGTGTGACAATTACGCTTCGATAAATAATCAATCAATTCATCAATATCACGGCCGTTATATACGGAATATCAATTTCTGAACGATACCATGCCTACTGTGTTTATGTGTAAATGTTTTTAAATTAAGTTAACTAACCTATGTGAAATAGTGGGATGACAACAAGCGGATTTGTGGACATTCAAACGGTGAGTTCCTATAATTTTTCCTAACTATCCTTAGTCGACTCAATTATCGAAATTCAATATATTTCCAATTGATCGACGAAACATTGGTCCTTCGAACAGCATACTTCCTTGAACCTGTACCTATATATCAGTCTTGCATATTCTTAAAAATAAATCGAAAATATTCATCAACTTTATTGAAAAAATCATATAACAATATCATAGTAGGTACATACCTACAACATTATATATTTCAAGCCAGTGAATGACTACACAGTGTAGAAATCTACAGTGTCGGTAAATTCACCAAACGGTCAACGTATTTAACAATCAGCTGATTGAAAACATTGACGCCATTTTGTTATTATCTATTTATCTATAATATATTATACATTACAACTATACGTCGTACGTTATATACTAACTTCAAAACGTATTATGTATATTATTTAATGTCAAAACAAACAGGTACATAATATTCATGTTACAATAAATTAATATTGGACAAATTATGAATTGAATAAGGTTATATTGTATCGTCGATACATACGTATTTACTGACGATATAATATTATCTTCTGTTATACATGTCATCTTATTATCGTAATAAAATTTATATTTACTATACATAAGTACATTATATTCGTACCTATCTCCTGTTATAGTACATAAATTTAAGAAGCGAACCGCTCGGTTCTTACCTACCTATTTCTTATTCTTTATTTATTTATTTTGTGCTTAATACCAGTACTAATTTATCTTTACATAATTATAAACATAAAAATACACGTCATATTTAAATTAAAATGTCATCTGAAATCAGATACCGATTGGCACAACTGTCAATAAAAAATCTATTATCCATTGCTAATAAGGCCCAAGAAGATTCTTCCTTCGTCAACTCTTTCAAGCTTCAATATGACGATATAGAAAAATTCCGGACAGACTTTGTTGAAGCGCACATATCTATCGAAGCTGCAAAGCGCGCTGGATTTAACGTCGTCCAGCACGAAGATAATTATAATATGTTTATGAATGAATTTTATACCATAAAGGGTATTTATACTCAATTAATTCCCAATGCTACGATATCAAATTCAACTTCATCTCGTGAACAGCAAAATAGTCATGTCTCATTGCCTCATATTAGCCTACCTCGCTTTAGTGGCACTGCCACAAAGTGGATTAGTTTCATATCCATTTTTAAGAGTCTCGTACATAATAACAATTCGATTACTAACGTGCAAAAATTCCACTATTTATTGAGCTGTCTTGAGGACAGTGCTCTAGATACAATTAGACAATTACCTATAACCGATATAAATTATATCGTAGCATTAGATTTGTTACAAAACCGCTTTGAAAATAAGCGACTCATAGCTAACATTCATATTGACAATATCCTATCTCTACCAAATTCATCATCTAAAAGTAATATATCATTAAGACAATTTCTCAATACTGTTTGCGAAAACCTAGAAGCCTTAAGAGCACTTAATTTTCCTGTAACAGAATGGTCCTTTTTGTTATTAAATATTTTATCCAAAAAATTGCCTATATCTATCATGTCATCATTTGAAATGTCACATCACATCGCAATACCTACTTGCGAGAATCTATTAACTTTTCTAGCACATCATTGCAACGCCATCGAAATGAGCTCATCTTCTTTTCATGACTATGACCAACATCAATCTTACCGCCCATCTTATAATAATAAGAATATTCATAATAAACCGTTAAAAAATTCATTCACAACCAGTGTGTTAAATTCCTGTCTCTATTGTAAGGAAAATCATTTCTTACATGCTTGCTCTAATTATAATTTAATGTCATTAGAAGATAGAAGAACTTTTGCTATTAAAAATAATCTATGCTTCAACTGCTTAAGATCCTCACATATCTTAAAAAATTGTTATATAAAAACAAACTGCAAAATTTGCTCAAAACGTCACCATACTCTTTTACATCCCCATGCACCAAATGAGGAAATCTCTTCGTCTTCGGAAAATAACGCTGATCTCTCTACCTCACATCCCCAATTAAATCACTTCAATTCAATTATGTCTCATAACGCTACTACTAGTCAAACTGTTCTATTAGCAACTGCTCTTGTCCATATTTGCGATGAACATGGAAATCATCATGAAGTGCGGGTTTTGATAGATAATGGCTCTCAATGTTCTTTTATAACAGAATCCTGTGTCCAAAAATTACGGTTAAAACGTTCTCGTAATCAATTCTCTGTATCTGGCGTTGGTGAAAATCCCTCCATTACATCAAATGGCACTGTTTATTGTTCACTGAAACCGCGATCATCTCCATTTCCCATTATAAAAGTAAATGCACTTATTTTAAAAAAAATCACCAACAACATACCTATGTACACAATCTCACCCAATTTAAAAAATAACTTTTCTCACTTAAGGTTAGCGGATGATACGTGTCTTAAACCAAGTCAAATCGATATTCTATTAGGCGCAGATGTCTATCAAGACATCATGCTAGATGGAAAACTCCAAATATCTCACGATTTACCAGTTGCATATGCTACTATATTCGGATGGGTTCTCCTTGGACGAGTCACCACATCAGAACCACACAACAGCATAGTACAAGCACACTCCGTGACTTTAGATAATATTGTACAAATGTTTTGGGAAACAGAAGACATTCCTCACCAAATCATACAAAAACCAGACGACATTTTGTGTGAAAGCATTTTTATAACAACACATACGCGCGACATATCATCTGGTCGATTCACTGTAAATCTTCCATTTAAAAAACCTCCCTCTATTCTAGGCAAATCTTACGAAAATGCTCTCAACCAGTTTTATTCCTTAGAAAAGAGACTTTCACGTAACCACGAATTAAAGACCTCATATAATGCATTCTTAGAGGAATACTTACGTCTTGGTCATATGGAGTTGGTCACTCCATTCCATGCAACGAGCTGTATTCGCTATTACGTTCCACATCATGGTGTGTTCAAGGATTCGTCTACGACTAAATTGCGTGTGGTTTATAACGCGTCAGTACCAACTACTTCCGGTTTGTCATTGAATGATATTTTATTATCTGGCCCAAAACTACAAAGTAATATCGCAGACATTATTCTACGTTTCAGGACTCATAAGGTAGTCTTTACCGCCGACATAAAGCAGATGTATCGACAAATATTGATAAACAATGATGACAGAAAATACCAATGCATTCTATGGCGAGATTCGCCCGAAAAACCCCTTCAACATTATCAGTTAAACACTGTTACCTATGGTGTTACCTCGTCTCCGTATCTAGCTATTCGATGTCTCCATGAATTAGCCATAAATTATAAATCTCATTATCCCAATGCATCTAGAGTAATCCTGCAGGATATGTTTGTTGATGATATCGTTACAGGTGCTTCCTCCATCCAAGAATCCCTTACATTGCGCCATGAACTAGTTGAAATGTTGAGTAGCGCTTGTTTTGAACTTCGAAAATGGAGTAGTAATTCTGCCGAATTTTTAAAAGACTTACCGAAGGAGTTTTGCGAAATACCTGTAACATTTGAACCAAAATCTGATCAATTTATAAAAATCTTAGGTATACGATGGAATGCATCTTCCGATTCTTTTACGTTTCCTGCTAAAATTTTCAACGGTGCTAACACAAAACGTGCTATATTATCTAACATAGCCAGAATTTACGATCCTTGTGGTATGTTAACTCCTGTTACGTTTTTTGCCAAACTTTTAATGCAAGAAATTTGGCTATTATCACTAGGATGGGATGACGTTTTACCCACCGAAATTTTAGAAAAATGGCAAGAATATGTGACTAAATTCCCGTTGTTAAATACTATTTCCATACCACGTCGCATTCTTTCCAACAATGCTATTGAAATTCAATTGCATGGTTTCAGTGATGCTTCTGAGAAGGGATATGCGGCTGTCGTTTATCTGAGAGTTCTTCACTCAAACGGTGAAGTATCCCTTCATTTACTTTTTGCCAAATCTCGGGTATCTCCGATTAAACTAAGATTAACAATACCCCGTCTAGAGCTCTGTGGGTCACTTTTACTAGCTCAATTGTTATCTCATTGTAAGTCCTTATTTTCTTCCCTTAACATCACATCTATTACGGCATGGTGTGATTCCAACATAGTTCTGTCTTGGTTAAAAACACCTCCTCATCAACTGAAAATTTACGAAGGAAATAGAGTTTCAAACATTCATCAATTAATAGATCCCCATTCATGGCGTCATGTGCCTTCTAAACTCAATCCTGCCGACTGCGCTTCGCGGGGCTTAATGCCTGATCAATTACAGCATCATACACTGTGGTGGAATCCATCCTGGTTATCTCATTCCTCCGCGTCATGGCCTAAGACAGATCCCATTGATATTATTGCTCAACCCACTTCCTTTATTTTAGATCCCCATGCATTTCCTGTTGAATGTGCCGTAACCACTCGAGAAGGTCAATGTGATATTTTTCAAAGATTCAGCTCCTTAGGAAAATTACTTAGAGTAATTTCTCTTTGTAGACGATTTTCGGCGAATCTTAAAACCAAGCAAAGGACTATAGGTCCCATTTCCATTTCTGAATGGAACGAGTCTTTAATGATATTGGTAAAATTGGTGCAACATGAGGAGTTTTTCAATGACATTGTTCTCATAAATCAAAATAAAATTTGCTCTACCCGTCTACAACGTCTTAAACCTTTCTTAGACTCAAACGGTCTGCTTCGAGTGGGCGGTCGACTTACTCATAGTTATCTCCCTATTCATCGTAAGCATCCTCTGGTGCTTCCAAAATCTCATGTCTTAACTAAATTACTAATTGACTACTATCATATCGTATATTTACACGCTGGTACTAACCTACTTATATCTCTCATGCAAAACCAATTTTGGATTTTATCTGCAAGAAGCGCTGTACGACATCAAATCTTCAAATGCATTCGATGTTTTCGGCTTAAACCCCAATCTCTTGAACCGGTTATGGCATCCCTACCTCCTGAGCGAGTTCGCCCCTCACGTGCATTTCTTAAAGTGGGTATCGATATGGCTGGACCATTTATCATCAAAACCAGTACTCTTCGCAATGCCAAAAAATTAAAGGCTTATCTATGCATTTTTGTCTGTTTCTCAACCAAAGCAGTTCACTTGGAGGTCGTTTCAGATTTATCATGTGACGCCTTTCTCGGCGCTTTCGATCGCTTCATATCACGTCGAGGCTTGTCTTCTGACGTTTATTCCGATTGTGGAACCAATTTTATTGGAGCAAGAAACCATTTATTAGAAGTTAAAAACTTCTATAATAATGTTGAGAATCGTAGTAAAATAGTTTCTCATTTTTCTAAATATCAAATTAATTGGCACTTCAATCCTCCATCCTCTCCTCATATGGGTGGACTTTGGGAGGCTGCTGTGAAGTCAGCCAAATACCATTTGAAGCGCGTTATAGGAGATCAATGCCTTACTTTTGAAGAAATCACTACTCTGTTCACTCGCATCGAGGCCGTTCTAAACTCTAGACCCCTTTGCCCACTATCCAGCGATCCGAACGATTTGGATGTATTGACCCCCGGCCATTTTCTGATTGGTGAACCTCTGCTTTCAGTGCCAGAGTATGAATTTTCAAGTGAACCTAGCAATCATTTGTCTCGATGGCAACTAATAAAACAAATGTCGCAGCACTTCTGGCAGCGCTGGAAAAACGAATATCTACACCATTTACAACAACGTGTAAAATGGCATAAATCTTCGAACGATCCCAAGGTCAACGACATTGTCTTAATAAAGGACAATTGTCTACCTCCTCTTCAGTGGAAATTGGGACGAATCATATCATTGTCTCCTGGACATGATGAAGTAATTCGTGTGGTTACTTTAAGGACCGCTTCAGGTATTATCACTAGACCTGTTGTAAAATTATGTCCTTTACCCAATTTATCTTAGTTAATAAGTTATATTTCTACATACTTTATTATAATTCTTTTTTGTTTTCTTTACTGAAAATATTCCAATTATTATTTTTGTTCATTTTAGGAGACAGTCTCCAATCGTTTATTTTGTTTTATTTTATGGAGTATCTAGTCTCCAATCTTGCATTGTTTTATCTATTACTTTATCTCAAATGTTGTGGATGTGCTTATATTGTTATAAGAATTTTAATTTTTGTTCTTGTTATAATAAACCCATTGGTTTATTCGTGGGGGGTGTATGTTACGTATATATCGTATATCTACCTAAATATGCAAGACTGACGTGATATCCCGCCCCCCTCCTCTCCTACCCCAGTCCCAATTACTCATCGACACCGCTAAACGTGTGTGACAATTACGCTTCGATAAATAATCAATCAATTCATCAATATCACGGCCGTTATATACGGAATATCAATTTCTGAACGATACCATGCCTACTGTGTTTATGTGTAAATGTTTTTAAATTAAGTTAACTAACCTATGTGAAATAGTGGGATGACAACAAGCGGATTTGTGGACATTCAAACGGTGAGTTCCTATAATTTTTCCTAACTATCCTTAGTCGACTCAATTATCGAAATTCAATATATTTCCAATTGATCGACGAAACAGTAGAGAACCCAAGAAGAATTGGTTTAGGTTGGGCAACTTTTGGAATGCTAACCACGTTCTCAAATGTTGTAATATAGCTACGTTCACCTCCATCCGCTCCGCATATGAGGACTGAAAACGGCCCCTTCACAAAACGCTAGTAAAAACGACAAAAAATGCATGGCACGAAGATTAGCTCTAGAAGCTCCTCTCGACTCGTGGTCTCGGCACAATAGTGCAACAAATGACACTCAATGTCGGTGAAAATGATAGTCACAGACATAGACATGGATTGTCGCGAGATATAAACAGACAAGACATGGATTGTCGCGAGATATAGACAGACATTGACATGGATTATCGCGAGATATAGACAGACATTGACATGGATTATCGCGAGATATAGACAGACATTGACATGGATTATCGCGAGATATAGACAGACATTGACATGGATTATCGCAAGATATAGACAGACATTGACATGGATTATCGCGAGATATAGACAGACATTGACATGGATTATCGCGAGATATAGACAGACATTGACATGGATTATCGCGAGATATAGACAGACATTGACATGGATTATCGCGAGATATAGACAGACATTGACATGGATTATCGCGAGATATAGACAGACATTGACATGGATTATCGCGAGATATAGACAGACAATTCAGAAAAGTTGTTATTTTTTAGGCATCGCATATTATGTTCTTTAATTCGCTTCTTTCTACATAGGCAAAACGGGGAGAAGCTTTGAAACGCGAATTAAAGAACATATTATGCAATGCCTAAAAATAACAACTTTTCTGAATTTGCAGATCATATTAAAGAAAATAATTATTATAGTTTCGATAGTAATACTGGTATTACTATCGAAAATTTTACAGGTACAAAAACAGGGCCATAAATTGGATTATTTAGAAGCACTAGAAATTAGGAAAGCAATAAATAAAGGCGAAAATATTATAAATAGTCAAATTTTAACTAATAGTCCGCTCATCAATATGTTTCTTCTAGAAAAATTTACCTCACCTCCGTTACTACCTTTCTCACCCCCTCTACTCCGCCTCACACCACCAGCGCTACCGGCAGTAATACACAAACGTAGAGAGTAAGGGCGGGTTTTTTCACAGAATTGTTAAATCGGTAGTTATAGTTATAATAATATAACCACTGGTTATACAAGAAATAGCTAAATATCTTAAAACGGTTTTTTCAACCGTAGTTATGTCATAGTTAAAGTAACGGGTCTTGCAGGTATAAAGACCCCAAATATTCCATACAAATTGTAAACAGTACGTTCCGAGCGTTTCCTATCTCTTTCTTGCTCATACTATATAAAAGATAGAAGATATAGTGTGTCTCGTTTTCTATTTTTTATTTATTTATTTTTATTTATTTATTTTATTTTGGGAAACAAAACAGCTGTTACATGTTTTACATTAATAAAAAAATAACAATCAGGAAAGTAAGCCAATTACATTGTTCCACAGATTAATATACATAATAAAGACAATTCAGTACAAAGTCAAAGACAAAAGTGTGGTGTAAGTGTACAATTGTGATGTGTGTGTGTGTATGTGTGTGTGTGTGTGTGTGTATGTTTTATGAAGCGAGGGTGGGACATGAAGAAAGGTAGGAGAGGAGGAAAGGGTGAGTTGTCATATTAATACAGTATTGGACATACCAAAAATTGTACAATTTGGTACATAAAGTATTCATTATAATATTGATGATAGTTGTTTTTTTAATGAATGTAGGCTATTGTTAAAAATATCTGGCTTATGATTAAGGTTATTGTACATATTGCAGCTGCGGTTAATAAAAGTGTTATTTATGTTATATGTGGTTCCGAGTAATGGTGGCTGTCATAATTTTGCTGTAATATGGTGATCGCATTTGATTTTTGAATGTTTGCGAATGTCATCGGTAATTATACATATATATAAAGAGATATCTCACTATTTCTTTATACAAGGGTCATCACGCTAAAAATTCGCTGTTCCAAACCTAACTTTTTTCTTTTTTTTCAATAGGTACGTATTCCATTATTTCATCGTATATATTACTATCATAATTATATTATACCTACTGTTTTTAGATATTATGCTAAAAAAATACGAAATTGACCAGTACAAACGTCAAATAGTCAGTCATGATCAAAAATTACCAGCGACATCTATCATATGTAACTATCAAATTTAACAATAACTACTGATTTTCGGCTGGTTATAGTTACGGCTAAAGTAACGGGCTAAATGCGTAGTTATATTTTGAAAAAACCCATTTCTGTGATGACCAGTGGTAACTATAACTATAACTATAACTTAGGTTGAAAAAAACCACCCTTAGTTGTTATCCGTCCTGACTAGAAAGTGGTACACTCAAAAAATGTAGTTGTTAAAAATAAATGATTTGCTGCTAATAATAACCAAGCAACTTTGTTAATATAGTACCTGCAAAGTTCGTTGCTAAAAATTGCCAAGTAAATGGTCTGCTAATTTTAACCGAGTAGCTTTGTTAACAATCTGTCAAAATTAATCTAGTAACTTGGTTAACCACGCACAACTTTGTATAATCAGCCAAGTAACCTGTCAAAACTTAACCTACTAACTTTGTAATATCAGCAAAGTAACTGTCAAATTCAACCAACCTAGTTGGCTAATTTCTATCAACTTACTCGGTAATCTGAACTAATTCATTCAGTATCCACAACAAACAACTTGGCTAATTTCAATCTACTAATCGGTAATCTGAACTAATTCATTCAGTATCCACAGCAAACAACTTGGTTAGATTTAATTAACTACTCACTAATCTGAACTAATTCATTCAGTATCCACAGCAAACAACTTGGTTAAATTCAATCTACTACTCAGTAATGTGAACTAATTCATTCAGTATCCACAGCAAACAACTTGGTTAGATTTAATCAACTCACTCAGTATTCTGAATTAATTTATTCTGTATCCACAGCAAACAACTTGGTTAAATTCAATCTACTACTCAGTAATGTGAACTAATTCATTCAGTATCCACAGCAAACAACTTGGTTAAATTCAATCTACTACTCAGTAATGTGAACTAATTCATTCAGTATCCACAGCAAACAACTTGGTTAGATTTAATCAACTCACTCAGTATTCTGAATTAATTTATTCTGTAGCCACAGCAAAGCTACTTGGCTATTTTCAATCTACTTACTCAGTATTCTGCTAATTTACACAGGTAGGATATTTGGAGTGAAATAAAATACAGGTTTCATTCAAAATTTCATTTATTGCACAGGAATGTGATTTATTGTATTAAAAAAATATTATATTTCTAATACATAGAGACATATTAAACATAATAAATATATAAAAAACCACATCTTTTTATTCTCAAGAGTACATAATTTTTATTTCATGCAAGTTAGGTTGGTTCTGAAAATTCCAAAAAAACAACAAATTCTGGGTTTCAGATAATTTAAATTAGGTATGAACTCTTTTCATGTAGGTACATGCGATAGTTACCTTTTCTAAAAAATGCTGAAATTGACGATACAACCCTTTCAAAAAGAATTTTGTGGATAAACGAGTCAAAATTTACTAGGGAGGGGATTATAAACCTTCACAATTTATATGCATGTGGTCTAATGAGAATCCTGCGTGGCCCGTTTCGAAGCGTATACGCTTCGAAACCGGCCGAGCATAAATTACTCCAAAAGTGATTAGAACAAAGAAATTTGTGTTTTTTAAAAATGTACCACAAAGTAAATTTGGAAAACATTAACTTTAAAAAGTCCAAAATAGTTTACGATATAATTATATTTGTACATTTAAACTTTTAATTAGTACCTACCTTCTTACAAAATCAGTCATCGCATCATACAGTTTTTTTTTTTTTGTCAATTTACACAATTTACATTTGGTTATATAAATTTTGCACTAAACTGTATGAACAGTTTGTCAGTGCAAGCTACTCTCGTACACTATAATTATATTGTTAATCAACCATCAATATGTCTACACATATATAGAACATTATTATTTTTTTTACCATTTTACAATGAGAATAAAAAAAACAGAAACAGAACAAAATAAAATAAATTAAAAACACAGCAATGAAAACAAGGCAAATCAGAACAAATATAAAAACATCAAAAGCAATGAAAATTAAGCATGTTAGGTGTAAAATTGTGAAAAGTTAGGTGTAAAGTTGTTCGTTCGTTCATACCATCACGGCATATCCTTCAATGTGTGGTAACCAGCGTTTGGTGTGCGGGTGTGCATTAATTTATGAAAGGTACCACAATACATGCGTGTATACCCACACACCAGTCTCGTCTCACCTAAAAAGACATTACATTCAGAGTGGGTTGTGAACCTCATTGCTGAACTATGTGTGATGTTATTGTTGCCTGTTATATTTTCGATTATGTATCCGGTTCTTATATAGTTAGACTCATCAGGGCTCTGATATTCTCGATGTTCCTGTATGGTGTGTTAACATGGACACTTAGGGATTCAGAGCGAAAGAGGATCGATGCTTTCGAAATGTGGTGCTGTAAGCGCATGTTGCGCATCCCATGGACAGCCAGAATAACGAATGTGTCAATTCTAGAAGAGCTGAAGATCGAGGATCGTCTATCGATGATATATTATAGACGTATCCTTCAATTCTTTGGACACATTGCCAGATCGAAGGGAACCGGACTGCCTCGAGAAGCTTGTTGTGATGGGTAGCGTGGAAAGACGGAGATCTCGTGGTCGCTCACCGACCAGATGGAGCGATTTGGTTAAGTCCACAATGGGGACTTCGGTGACTGGTGCTCTGCGTTCAGCCCAAAACAGATTGGCATGGAGGCGGGCCATACGTGCGGCGACGGACTACAGCCGCTATCCTAAGTCATGAGGAAAAGGACGAATATATATCCGGTTCTTATGGGACACTAGAAAACAACAAGAGAAAATAGTGGAAGCACTGTTCTAAGCCGATGCCTCATAGCTATATAAATACAGTATAACGTATTTTGATTACGATTTTGAATTGAATCCGTTCCAAAAAAACGTTGGATGCTTAATTTTATCTGTGTAATACAATGCTGGGTCGTGTTATTCATTGTAAAAAATGGGATCCACAGGATTACCTTTGTAACATTAAAAATAAATATTTTTATTACCCTCATGTATTCCCAGACCCAGATAAATAATAATTATAATTATTATTCGCTGCGTATACTCTTTTTACTCCTCACTAGCCCAAGGGGATATAGTGGGGAGTTATGATTTCGCATTGTTAAGGCTATTTTTTTTGCAGATTATCAACTAGTATCATGCTGAGATTGTATTCTGAATTTTTTATCACAATGTTTATGTGTGTGTGTGTGTGTGTGTGTGTGCTATGTGCTTTGTTCAGTGTGCTATGTACGGCGTATTAATTTTTACATTATCGATTAAAACTAAAGTACTAATTCGATTCTTTTCAAATTTTGCAAATATGTATATCTAATACTCGCTTAGACCCCATTAGATCTTGAAGGATATCTGAATAGTGCTTCTCAATTTTTTTAACTGTCAAATATTTCAAAGTGACCCCAAGCTCAGGAAATTTAAAATTTGATATTTTTATTTTCAAATTGATAAAAAGACACATCACTTTTATAAAATGGCATTGAAGAGTTATCAAGTTTTCATAATAGAATATTTAAAAAAAAACAATTTATCAAACTCATTTCATGAAAATGCTGAATATTTTCCATACAATATTTGAACCAATTATATAATGACTTGTTAGTGAGGAGTTTAGCGTTGGCCACAACCCACTCGTTTTATGTTACTTTTCAATTCTGAAAGTGTACCGATGTTAGGAATAACAGCGTGGAGCAATTAAAAAGCATTCCCTACTGGAAACTAAGTCATTAACATTACATATACACACAGAACAAACTCGTTTACTAAACAAATTAATTACCAAGACAATTTCTTATATCATACATATGTACATTTAAAACTTCGTTCTATTTATTACTAGAAAAATCTACGCTTGTTACTATCCTCATCGTAGTGTTTAACGGTGTACAGCACTGTAAAATATTCAATATTTTAGATTTGTATAAAATGATAATCTTAAGAAGAAGAGACATCTATATATGTACATAATAAATTTAGATGGGTCGATGGCAGAGCAGCTAGCGCGCTAGGTTAGTAATCCAGGGGTCGCGAGTTCGAATCATGCCTCGACCGATTTCGTTTTCCTATAGCACAAGCATTTATTTGCTTATTTTAGGGAACGTAGGAAGATGTATATGTACTTGTTTAACAAGGATATATTCATTTTTTCGATATAAAAAAAACAAAAAAAAAAATAAATAAATAAAGTGATGGACACAGCTGGTCAATGAATTAAAATATAACGTCAATATTAAATCACTAAGAAACCCATATATTTTTCACATAGGGTTCTGTATATCTAACATATCATTTTATAATCCATTGTATCTTGTGCCGCTCACTTACAAAACATCATGTTAAAATCTAGTACGCATTTCATTTCGGTATTCCATATAAAACAATAACCAACGAAAAATTTATAAACACTTAAACAAACGGAGTACAAAGATATAAAAACAGATAATTCAACAACAACAAAAAAAGACTAGAAATAGTTATATTTATAATCTTTGTTCATATCTACATAAATTCATTTATAATTATTCCTTTATCATAACAGTATTTACAGAGATTCATATAGGCATGGATCGAATCGTTAATTACTTTTGATATTTAGTGGTAAATGTCTTGTTTTATAACGTTCACACAGCAAGCAATATGGTTCGTGTAACGTACCGCAATGAAAGGCTTGAAACTGGTATTAATATTATGTGACTTCTGCTATTACAATTGTAATTATTCCTAGAGATATTAAGTAATTTAGAAGAGAGAGAGAGAGAGAATGTGGAGTTAGTACAGGAAGTGAGAAGGAGTAGAGACCCCCAGAAAGCCTGGTAGGTACCTAATATTAATCCACTACATACCTACATATCTTTACAATAGAGAGTAACAATACTACATAGCCCTGTAAACATAATATTTGATATCAAATATCGCATGTTCACTTTATAATAATATCCTGTTAGAACAAAGGAGGGATATACGGGAGTAGTGTTCGCGTGGTGTAAACACAGTGTTCAGTACAAAGCACTACGTATATCTAATATAAGGACATACATACCATCACGAAATACATACATATCTTTTGGTCAAATGGTACCAGTAAATATGAATATTAATCTTTTTATCATTTCTTTTGTGTGTTATTTATTTTTTTATGTAAAAATAGCACACGGTCTGTCAAAACTAAAGTTTATCATAGTAAAAAAGAAAGTCGTGATAATAATGAAACCCTCGTCTACATAAGTAGAGTAGATCCACTTTATTCTTCTTTAAAAATCGTAAATCTTTGAATGCATCCTTATGGAGTCGATTTATTTTTTTTTTTTTTAATAAAAAATACAATTATGTATACACTCATGGGAAAAAAAACCTACACAATAAAACAATCAAATCTAAGTTTAAAATAATAGAAGTTAGCAATCCATTCACATCCATACAGTTAGCAGTCCATATACGTATGAACTCAAAATACAAATCAAAACATTAAACAAAGTAATATTATTAATACAAAAAATAGCAGTAGAAGCAGTATAAGGTTATTCAATTAAAAATTTGCGAAAAAAAACATTACAAAATTGAAAATATCATAAGATGACGATATACAGTATTCCCAATATACTGTAGGTATAAATTCTTAAAAAAAATCAATTTTCAGCGAGAATTTTTAAAGTCATAATACATGAAATCACAAAGGATAAAATATGTGGTAAACTAATTATCTCTATGGTCACATATGACATTGAGTTTATTCAATTTATTGTTTGGGCTATTCAAAATTGGAAATATGAGTATGCAATACACCAAAGACATTAAAATTATCACAATGAAACTAACTGAAGGTGCAAACAGTAACCGAGAAATGAATCTAAAAGATTTGTTTAAAAATTCAAAACTGCCCACTAACGGGTTATATTTCACAGGAGACAAAACTACCGTAAAAAATGAAGTTAAATGCAATTTAAATTTTTAGATATAATAAATATCTAATAGAGAAACGGGTTGAGTGTTATCTCTGAAAACTATTCCAACAATACGGTAATTTTACACAAAAAGTTTTTCATCACTTCCCTGACAAACACTTGAATTGAAATGTCATCTGAAACAGAACACTGCAATAGATGCCATGGAGCCATTCAAATTGATGAAATAATTAAATGTAGCTCCTGCAAGTCTCCACTTCATTTTTCATGTGCAGGTATGTCTCAAAGAATTTATAAAAAGTTGACAAAGACACACATCGAAAATTTCAATTGTATATCATGCAAGGAGAAAGTTAAAAATAACAAAGTTAGTAAAGAACTCCAAACCAATCAAAATTCAAATATTATACACGCGCATGCGCAGAATTCGTTGAATGTTAACCAATCAGAAACTATTAATACACCGATACTACAAAAAAATAACGATCCTAAATTAACGCCCAATATAACGGAGACACAAATCAAGGCAACTGATTCTGATTTCACCAGTGTTATTTTAAAAATAATCACGGAAAAATTTAACGAATTCAAAGAAAGTATTTTGGATGCATTGGAAAGCAAACTAAAAATGATAAATGACAACTACACAGAGATTAAGCTGTCTATAGACTTCTTAGACGAAAAGTACGAAGAACTTAAAGATAAATGTCAAACATTTGAGAACAATTCCAGCGAAATAAATAAATTATCACGGGAAAGTGAATATATGAAATCTAAGATATCTGTGCTGCAGGAGAGAATTGATCTATTAGACCAACAAAATCTTTCTTGTAATATAGAGATGCGTGGTATCCCAGAGTCCATAAATGAGGATTTGCTCACATATGTGGACAACATGGCAAAATCAATAAGTTTCCCCCTCAAACGTGAAGATATTATATCAGTATATAGAACACGGTTAAACAAAACCCAATCTCTACCAAAACCCATAATACTAAAATTAAAAAGTGAGGATATATGCAGGAGGTTTCTGTGGAGCGCGAAAGATCATTACAAGAAGCAGACAGACAAGGCAAACAACCATAATACGTCAAACATTGGCATGAATAATTTGTCAACACCAGTATTTATCTCAGAACATCTCACTCCACGAAAAAAATTCCTCTTCGTACAATCAAAGAACGTAGCAAAAGAAAAAGGTTATAAGTTCATTTGGTACAATGGAGGCCGTATATTCTTACGCAAAGACGAGTCTTCTAAACCAATCTTGATAAGCAACGAATCAATACTTCAAACTTTGTGACTATATACGCGTAGACTTTTAAATGGTGTTTTTGGATGCTTTTATATTATGTTGTATATTTTTGTTTCATATGTATTTTTTTTTTGCATGTTTATCTTTAAGCTACCTAATTCTTATGTAGGTATATTGTTGTTTTTGCTTTTGTATGTATTTTTTTTCTTGTCATCGTGTTATGCATGTGCTACAAACTACTTGGGAAAGCGTGTCTCATTCAATCAGGACATTTTCTGTATTCGTCTTGTTGCATTATAAGTAATGTTGGATAATATATTGTTGAATTCCATTGGTGATACTGGCAACCCTCATATAGTGGAAACGTCAGATGTTGGAGTCTGCCAAAATATTTTAAAATATAATAACAGTATAAAAATATTAACATTCAATATCAAAAGTATTGATAAAAACATTGACGAATTTTTAATAACATTACAGATGTTAAATATAGAATTCGACTTACTTATACTGACAGAATGTTGGCTGAGTAACACTTCTAAAAGAAAAACACTTTCTGGCTATGACACAATTGTTACTAAAATACACAATTTACAAAATGATGGAATAGTGGCCTTTATAAAACAAAACTTGTCGTATTCCTTCTGTGAAATTAAACTATCCGGAGCAAACTGTTTACAAATCGATCTCGACAACTAGCTGTCTATAGATCACCATCAATTCCAAGTATATCAAATTTCCTAACATCATTAAATGATGCATTATGTAAACTTTCATCAAGCAATTCCATCATACTTACAGGTGACATCAATATTAATATCATAAACAATACACATCCACAATACCATGAATATATTAACACATTAGCAATACACGGACTTCAAATAATGGTAAACAAACCTACTCGGGTAACGTTTACCAATGAATCTTGTATCGATCACGTCATGTGCAAATCAAAAAATAAAACTGACACAATTATATTCCAAAACTCCACAACTGACCATTACATGATATTATTTTCTTTACATGTAAATTCAAAGACAAAACAAAAGAAACAGTTCATCCCGCAAAATTATACTGACTTAGCAAAACTTCGAGCAAACTTACAAGAACAAAACTGGGACACAATTCTACAAACTCACGATACCAACACTGCTTTTAACAATTTTCTTAATGTACTTACGGGTCAAATAAAAGAATGTTCTGTCCAAAAGAGGAATACTTTACACAAAAATAAAAAAAATAAACCGTGGATTACACAAGGTCTTGTTAATTCTATACATAAAAAAAATCATCTCCATAGCCTATGTAAAAAAAAATTCAAATGACGTTATACTTCAAAACCATTATAAAAATTACCGTAATACGTGCACAATTTTATTAAAGACCACTAAGACCAACTATTACAAAGAAAAATTAAATGAATGTCAAGGTAACATAAAAAAAACTTGGAATATTATTAATGAATCTAGCAATAGGTATGTTTCTCAGAAAAAGATAGACAGAATCAAACACGATAACAAACTCTTAAATACTGATGAAAACTTACAAGAGATAGCAAACTTATTCAATGAATACTTCGGAAACATTGGAAAGCAGTTTGCCTCGGACCTTTTGAAAACTACTAATACAACAGAAGAATTTTTGGTGTTAAAAGAAAACCAAAAAAAAACAATTTCAACAACTCAATAGAATGAGCCACCTCGACCTAACATCTGACGTGGAAATTATTTCGACCATCAACTCCATAAAAAACTCAACGTCCACGGGAATTGACGGCATAAATTCCAAACTACTTAAAACTGTACAATTAGAAATCGCCAAGCCTCTCACCCATACAATAAATTTAAGCTTACAAAATGGCATATTTCCTGATGCACTTAAAACAGCTTGTATCATACCGATCTATAAGAAAGATTCTATGCTAGATGTATCTAACTATCGGCCGATCTCTCTCTTATCGACACTATCAAAAATATTTGAAACTATAATTAAATCCAGACTAAATAAATTTATTGTTAAACATTCAATACTTTCAAATAATCAATATGGTTTCAGACACGGATTATCGACAAATGATGCTATTGCAAAAATAACATCAGTTATAACGGAAAAAGTTGACAAAGGGGATAAATGTCTAGCAATATTTTTAGATCTTGCAAAGGCATTTGACACTGTGTCTCACCCCCTTTAAATAACTAAATTAAAAAACATTGGCATCAGTGATACTGCGCTACGCTGGTTCAAAAGCTACTTATCAAACCGTAAGCAAATAGTATCTTTAAAAACTCACCTGAGCCAAGAAAAACCGATTACATATGGGGTCCCCCAGGGTAGCATTTTAGGACCTATTCTTTTTCTTATTTATATTAACAATCTGGCCGACCTTCCCGTGGACGGTGAAATAATATGTTTTGCTGATGACACTGTTTTAATTGTAAATGATAAAATTGGAAACGAGTCTTTGAATTAGCTGAAGAAGGCATAAACAATGTAAAAACTTGGTTAAATAATAATTTACTTACAATTAATGTAAACAAAACTAAGTACATTACTTTTAGTCCTACCCAAGCAGGACAGCCTGTTTCAAACGAGTTCAATCATCGTGTACCTGCGCCATACTAGAAAAAGTATCGAACATAAACTACCTTGGCCTTGTCATTGACAATAATCTACGATGGCGTGATCATGTAGAAATCCTGTCAAGTAAAATAGTCAAACTAGGATATATTTATAGAGAACTCCGAAAGATCCTGGATAATAAAACAATAAAACAAGTGTACTACGCGTTGACACATTCTTTACTCACATATGGAATTGTTGGTTGGGGAGGGTGTGCCGACACCATTATGGAAAAACTATGTTTAGCTCAACGATGTATAATAAAAATAATACTCAGCAAACCCCTTGACTACCCCACTAAAGATTTATACAGTGAATTTAAAGTTTTTGATCCGAAACAAATCTTTTTACATTATGTACTAACAAATTTTCATAAAAATAAATTAGTTTACCCGAAAACACAACAATCTATAGCTACACGAGCCAGCACCGCTGCAAACTATGCAATTCCACACATGAGAACTACTTTTGGTCAAAGAAATTTTATTTTCATTGCCCCCAGAATTTATAACATGTTGCCTACATCATTAAAAGAAATAGTATCGCTGAAATCATTTAAAAGAAAATGTTCAGAATACATCATGAACTACGGGAGAACTAAAATATATCAAATATTCGACATCGTAGTGTAAAAGGACATCATTTATATAATTGTCATATTTTTTTTCATTATTTACTTTTTACAAAAAATCTTAATTGTTTTATAAATTTTGTGCTGTCTTGATTTGATTTGAGGCGCGACTGAATAAAGATATGACTGACGGATCATATCTATGCTCTGTCAGTTCAGTATTCCCAAGAAATACTATTTCAGTTTATTTTGTGCAATTAACAAATAAAATTACAAGATACCTACTTTTACAATACTATGTATAATATGCATATCATGATGACTCAAATTCCATTTTTTCTATATGTGTTATAGTTAAGTTAATATTGTTTTGATTCTTTTTAAATAGTTAAGTTTATATTGTTTAGATTCATTTAAAAAAATGCAAATAGTTACTCCTGTGAAATGTAATAATATGTACACTGCTAGCCCTAGAACAGGTATACCTAGTTGGGCAGCAGTTATCTATTTTAATAAAGATTATTTAAATGGTGTGACAAATAAATAAATAAAAAATAAATAAATAACACACAGTAGTTGGAGTCAAAAAATGACCATGTTTTGATAAAAAAAAACACTTAATTCCCTTTTTTTACTTATGTTTTATATACTTCGTTTACTTATGTAAGACCACCCCATGATAACATATTCCTTTGAATATCAATGTATGTATGTACCCCTAGCAAGTCCCTTTCACTAATTAAAGGTGAGTATTGAGTATACCAACCTTTCTACACCGCACGCACTGGGAACTCTTTCCTTCTCCACTTACCTATTTCCTCTTTTAACTTCTCTCTCGCACACTCAATGTATTTATTATGCTTTCATTCGATACTTCAGCTTCAGCGAGGCAAAAATATAATTGCAAGCTTTTGAGTGCGCCGTGGTCTTGTGGAAAGTTTAACATGACTCATGGACGTACAACTTGAGTATAATTAATGTCGTAGAATCTATAAAAGAATAACACTCACTTAAATATTATATTAAGAAAAAAGATGTAATTATTTTAGAATTACGATATTTTATAAGAAATCACCAAATCTTCAAGTGCGGCTCATGTGGGCCTAAAAATGAATTACTCTAAAACAAAAAATATGTGCACTTCAGAACAACCTTGACCAGTGATGGTAGAGGGAAGGAATATTGAAGGAGTAGATTCATACATTTACCTCAGACATAAGGTAAAGCTAGGTGGAGACAATCAGGAAGCAGAGATCAAACACAGGCGGGGCCTTGTATGGGCTGCATTCGGTAAACTGTCATATATTCTTAGATCCAAACGATTTGCAAACCACTTGAAGAAAAAAGTATTTGACATGTGCATCCTCCCAGTACTGACATAGGGCTTTGAAACTGTTATTTTTACAAAACGTACAGTACAGAAACTCCGAGTAACGCAACTAGCAATGGAGAGGAGGATGCTAAACATTAGTCTTCGTGATCGAAAACGCAACGAATGGATCAGAGAAAGGACAAAAGTTACCGATGTTGCTTACAAGTTAGTATTAAGTCACCTCTCACCTGAGGAAGATAACGGAGGTTATCGAAACATGTTGTGTTTTAAAAAATATAACTAGTGGAAACAAACAATGTTTATTAATTTATTTTAAAATATATATAAGTTTGCTTCCTTAAAATGGAATTGGGCTGGCCATGTAGTAAGGACAGCAGATGATCGATAGACCAAACGCACCCTGGAGTGGCGACCGAGAACTGGACGCAGAAACCCGGACAGACCGCAAACAAGATGGTCTGACGACATCAAACGATTGGCAGGAGGTCAATGGCACAGGGTGGCGAGGGATAGGGTAGCATGGATGTTGAAATGGCAGGCCTATGTCCAACACTGAACGAATAATGGCTGCTGATGATGATGACCTATAAAATATAGATAGGTGATACTAACAGAAAAAAACAATTCTCACGAAAATCTTGCTTCCTTGGATTGGTAACACAAGTTTGTTAAAATTGATTCGCGACTTGTTCAGGGTTCTTCTTCACCTTCCAATATCTCGTCAGGTCCCCCCAACACTGAGTGTAACTAGATAGTAGAAATACCTCTAGCTAGAGACTAGGGTATAAGGAAGTGTTAATACCTACAGATCTTTCGAATTCGATAGATTTCGAATAGGTTAGTTAAAATTGCTTTCAATAATAAGACAAGGAAAAGATTTCCTAGTCCAAATAACACAGTTATTTATTACAGAAAAAAACGGATCTTACTATGGAAATCGCCAAAAAGTCAGCGGAACTATGTATAAATTCCGTCTATGTCCTTTTTTTAACTTATTTTCAAATTGATTTTCCCCTGTCGTGTATATACCTAAGCGCTTACTGATACAGATCTTGGTTTTAAGGTCAATGGTGTGGTAATCAATAAAATCATAATATATATGCAGATGACACCGTGTTACTTGCAGACAATATACAAGACCTTCAACTACTGAAGAAAATCAATTCCATTGGAGAGAATTATGGACTAAACAACAATATTAAGAAAACTACAATGAAGATTTTTAGCCGAGATAGCCATCCAAATACAAATCTCCAAATTAAGGGAGATTTAAGATTATTATTGAACCATTTATTTTTAGAATATTCACAAAAAATGTGATAAAACTTGTGTGATCATAATATTGTATCCAGGAACTGTAGTATTTCTTCCATTTTACAGATATTACAATTTGCCTTGCTGTATTTACTACGGTGGCGACTGGCAAAAATCGCCTACAATTCAAAAATCTACCACATTTTTAACCGACCTCATATACATAAGAGGAGGTTGTCGATCCAATGTGACATTTTTTTTGATCATTATCAAACCATATAAATTACTTACTAGGTACATATTAGGCCTTTCCATTCCAATACGTTGCGACAGAAATTGCGACGTCAATTGTCATAACCGAGTCTTCCTCGTTACATCCCTGTACCATGTTTCGGTAAACAAGAAGATGCTTATCATCTTGGACCTCCCCGCAATCGGAAGATACGTCATCTTCTTCTCGTCCTATAACCCACCTCTAAAACGGTCTGTATTTCAGAATCTGACATCTAACACCATAAAATTAAAAAGCAGTGAATATTTGAATTTATTTAATTTTTATTTAAGTTAAATTTGGACAAAAAACAGCGTTAAAACATAAAAAATACAATATTGACATCAGGTATTAAGGCCTATTACATTTTGTCGTTGTTATTTAAGAAACAAAAATAGTACAATTTTATAAACAATCCAAAACATAAAACCATGTATACACAACTATGTAATTAATCCAGAACATAAAACTTACACTTATACGTAAGTACCTACAACAAGTAAAGAACCGTCATGTTTTCCTATAATAAGCGGGTATTGATTTTCTTTTGTATTGAGTATTTAATTGTTGTGGAACTGAGGTGGAATCATAGAATAATAATAGTATAGAATACTCTTTAGCCTGCAGTAAACGTGACTGCTTTATGTTGACTAATTTGGTCAACATTTTGCTACGAGCATTCAGTGATCATTTGGCCGTCTGCGTGATACGTTCTCCAAATAGGGAATTTTTTAACTGCTTGCAAAATTATTATCATAACGAGTAGTAGGTACCTACTATACGAACAATGACTACCAGCAGAGTCATACATATATTGACACGAGCCGGCCAATAAAAGGCTTCACTTTTTCAGCGAGGTATTGTATGGGAATGAGTATTCTATAGTTTTATTATTATTCTATGGGTGGAATATGTCAAACTCTTGAAACCTGTTGTTGTATGTATCGCAAATTCTATGAATTGCCATGTTTTGTGCATGATCGGTACGATGAGTTGGAATGTTGTGAATATATTTAATATTATGAATCACAACTATACCCAGAATAGCAGAGAGTGAAATGTAATATATATATTTTCTGGTTTTCACTCGCCAGTTGTTGTATCATACATAGATTCACGAATGAATGAATAATATTATATGGGGTCTGTACCAACAACTTACAATGTTCATTGCCATTTTTAAAAAAAACCTGGGAGCAATAATCACAAAGGAACATGGCTTTTGTGTGCTTTGAAGTGTATTTTATGGTATTTTTTTCTGTTTGCTATGTGCCTCAGGATAAGTTACCAAACCGACATTTCTTTTTGAATTCCTGTAAAAAAATCTCTTTTATTTTACAACTTAGGTTGGTACCTAAATGTATGATAAAATAATCAAAATCACAAAGATATTTCCACCCACGGTCATATTTATGTAAACATATTTAAACGTTACATACCTATCCATTTGAAAAATAAAACTTTGTTATTTTTAGGTATACAACAGAACGATTAAGAGCTTCGAAGATTTTGAATTAAATTAAGTATTTATTAATACTTAATACATTTGGGCATTTTTTATTCGGCATACCTAGCCCAATATAAAATTGTATGATTTCTCTAGGTACAAAACTGAAATATAAATTAATAAACTATTTTTTTATGTAATAAGTTATTTCTAAATAAACAACAAATTAAAAAAAAAAGGTTTGTTCGTTACGGTACCTCATAGATGGCAATTGTATAGTTTCGTATTATTCAGGTGAATTATTTACACATTATTCAAATATATAGAACTTTCAAAAAATATATTGATAAGGGAATTCAATAAAGGCATAATTGGTGAACGTTGCGCAAGTGTATAAAGTGATCATGTAAACGAGCCGATGACAGGTCGTAAGCCCTGTAGGTGCCTGAGTTCCTGGTTCTTCTATAATATCCCAACTTCGTTTCTATTGAGATGTCATTGTCAATAAAAATATCATTTGACTCCCGACAGGGAAAAAATCCAATGTTTGCGTATATGCAATTAAAAAATATATTCGATTTAGCCTCATAATGTTTAATGGGCATGATGACTAATTTTGACAAACTATCTCACGATGTTTTTACGCATTCACTGTTTTCAAATATATATACATTTCTACATAAAATAAAGGTTTAGTAGCAAAAATCGCCATTTTAAAATAAAATTTGACATTTACGCCAAAAAACGCTTGTAGTATCATGGCGGCTGCCGACCCTGACGGTGACGTCACGATATCGTAAACTACATATTTGTGTACTTATAATAATTTGTGTATTTATAATCAATTCAAAAGTGCATAAGTGTTGTGCGGTCCCTAAATGTACAAAAACGACGAAAAAAACACCTACTGAGGTATTTGTTTTCGTCCCACGCGAAAAAAAAGAGAAATAAGTGATTAAATTTCGCACGGCGAGACACAAGTGTATTTTATTAAGTACGCGTTTACAATGAAGTACAGTATTTGTTCCCCCACGTTTTGCTCTCAGTAATATAATATTTACCATTATTTAGGCAATAAGCATATAAAGAACTTCATTAATGTCCAAACGTCAAAGGCCATCATACGTTTCCCGCGTATGTTTTTAGCTTATGAACACATAGCGTAGAGAGAAGAAGGAGCATATTTTATCGATTTTCGAGATGTAAGTTGTATTTAAATTACAGATAAATAAAGTACTTATATGTACTTATTATTAAGTTTTTACGTTTCGAAATTCTGATGAGCAAAAGTCTTTGTTCGACGCAAAGAAATATCCGACCATCAAAAGTTCCATTCTAGATAAGACAGGCAGAATAAATGACTACTATAGCTGCTGTTGCTAAAAATAACGATAGCAGATAAATATAGCTTGTTATGAACACAATACAAATAACGAGCGCTATGTAATAATTCGTATGCTGCTAAAATTGTAACGATATTTTAAAACGCATGCATCGCGTAATCGCCGTCGTTTCGCGAATCGCTTCATTGCATGAAAAAAATATAGCTTGGTAGTTTAGTTTGGCAGTGACCAGCATCATAACGTGTCGAACGTTCGTCAGCTCACCATCGCGTGACGAAATTGTAGAATACTAAAACTAAATTAGTTTACCATACGTTGCGAGCGATCATTATTTATTTATTTATTCAATAAGAACTAAGTTACATACAAAATACAATAAACATAGGCCCGATATTACAGTCGACATTGTCTAGACCGACAATTAATGCGTATATTGTATTGAAGACTATCAGAAGAATTGACGCGACCATACTATGACGTCGTGCGCTCTGATTATTTTTTCTCATAAAATGGCGGACTAACACATTTTGTATTTTTATATTTATAATATTATTATTATTCACTCCTTTAAAATGAAAATAAGTACATTTTTTAAATCTTTATAACCTATTTTATTTTTTAAAATCATAATTTCAATGATTTTTTTCTTACAGTCATCACACCTATTACATAACATTCTATTTTTTTTTAATATACTTATCATAATATGTATATGAATCATAACAATTATCCCATATGTATATTAAATTCATCATAATACATTGTGTATTTCCATTTCAACCTCATGTAACACTGTACAACTTCCACAAACAATATAATAACATCATTTTATTTTATAATCAAGCAATGAAAGCCACCAAGTTATTTATTTCTGAAACGTTAAATATTCTCCACCACGTTACAATACTCGGTGCGTGTTATAACAGATGCGTCAACGATTCAATAGAGCGGATAGCGATATTATTTGGTTTATTGTCCCAAATAAACCAAATAAATCAATAAATAAAAATAGCATGTTAAAAATAAACAGCATATACCATATAGCTTGTTATGAAAAAAATAGCCATTTCGAACAACACTACAGTTGACAGTAACAAACACAATTGACAGTAACAATATGGTGACGTCATGCGCTCTGATTGGTGTTTCACATAAAATGGCGGACAAACATATTTTGTATTTTTATTTTAATAATATTAATATTAGTCACTCTTTTAAAATGAAAATAAATATATTTTTTCAAATCTTTATAACATATTTTATTTTATAAAATCATAATTTCAATGATTTTTTCTTACTGTCATCACGCCTATTACGCATCTACTCTAAGAATTCATATTTTTTACTCCTTTATTATTTGCACTTAAGTATTATTTTATTTACTTAGTATTATTTAGTATTACTTTAGTATTATTTATTTGCACTTTAGTAGTACGGAATAAATAAGTTTTGGGGGTTATGAATTCGGAATTTTTAAGATTATTTTTTATTGCAGATTATCAACTAGTACCATGCTGAGAATGTATTCTGAAAGTTTCATCACAATTCATCGGTGTTTGTGTGCTATTTACTGTGTACGGCATGTTTATCCTACTTTATCGATTATAGACTAAAGTACTCATTCGATTCTTTTCAAGTTGTTTATCTTAATACTCGCTTAGACCCCATGAAATTGTTAAATTAGATGGATATCTTAACAGTGTTTCTCATTTTTTTATACTGTCACATATTTCGATGTGACTCCAAGCACAGGACACTTAAAATTTGATATTTTAACTAAGGAATTGCTAAAAAGGCATATCACTCATACGAAATGGCATTGAAGAATAAATTATCAAGTTTTAAAAAAATATATATTGAAATCAAAAATAATTTAACAAACTCATTTCCTGAAAAATTTCCATACAAAAATTTAATTCCTTGAGAGTGAGTGACATTGGCCACAACCCACTCATTTATATTTGTTATCGATAATTAACCAATCAGAAAACTGGTATGCGACTAACGAAAATTAGTAGTACCTACATATAATCAAAGAAGATTTGTATGTATTTTATTTCCTAATTTTTTCATACTTTATCTACATACATTATACAAAGATGTAGTATGTAATGATTTACGTTGAAAAAATGTATTTTCTTCAGAAAAGTCTATTCTCTTTCCAGTCAATAAAGTTGTGACAGAATTGACATCATAATGAACGCTCGTAAATCCATCCTTTTATTTTCCTTTCTTAGAAAAACTTGAGCTGACTGAATGTCATCTTCTGGGACAGATAGCCAATCATCAATTCTTAAAATAGGTTTTTACGTTAGCTGAAAAGGCTACATATATTGTCTGAACTGAATGATACTTCAGAACGTTTTTTTATATAAAATGTGTGGTTTGATATTATTAAATTTTATAAGCACTGAGTTTCGTCAATTTCATTTTTTAATACACTTGGCGTTAATCCAACTGTCGATTCGTTCATGAGAATTCAATTCTCTGAATGAATCGACATTATTAAGCCAAGATGCGTGTACGAAGGAAAATTTTGTATGGTGTAGTGGACTTTTTGCATGCTAATAACACCAACTAGAGGCCTCGCAGCATATATGTTCCCATACATGGATTTACTCAGAATTCGGAGTAGAACATTTTATGTGAGTTTTGTGTGTCTGTGTGTGTGGTGTGTGTGTGTGTGTGTGTGTGTGTGTGTGTCCGTCCCCCCCTTATAACTTTAGATCCGCTCAATTTACAGAGCCCAAATTTTCAGAATATATAAACAGTTATAGCCTAACAAAACTTTTATACTCAGAATTGTGAATTTTTGTTTTAGTCAGGGGTATCAACTTTTGAAATTTTGGTTAATTTTTCCATATATCTCAGAAACCATAAAAGCTAGAATGCTGAAAATTGGTATAAACATAGACAAATACAAAATCTCAAATTTATTTTTTCAAAAATATTCCAGGGTTTCTCAAACATTTTTTATTAAAAAAAATTTTTTTATGATAAATTTATGAGTTTAACTGCCTATATTTCCCAATTTTTTAAAAATTTCGAAAAAAGCCGAAAAACCCCAACTAGATAATTTAATTTTCCAACTGTCGATTTGTTCAGGAGAACTTTGTTCTCTTGACATATCGACAATGTTTCAAGCCAGGATATGCGAGAATTGTATGCAGAGGTCAACTTTTTTCACGGCTTTTCCAACTTTGAAGTCAAAAAACACCAACTTAGAGGCTTCGCAGCATATATGTTCCATACACGGATTTACTCAGAATTCGGAGTAGAACATTTCGTGTGTCTGTGTGTGTCTGTGTGTGTGTCTGTGTGTGTGTGTGTGTGTCTGTGTGTGTGTGTGTGTGTGTGTGTGTGTGTGTCTGTGTGTGTGTATGTGTGTGTGTCCCCTTATAACTTTTGATCCGCTCAATTCAGAAGCTTTCCTCTCCTCTTTTTATGTACGTGGACAGTGAAATAATATTATCCATTAAATTTGAGTTGTACAAATTAATGAAGAATTGCCAGGAAATTACAATAACATGGATCCCTTCCCACAAGGGAAATTACAATAACGAAGCTGTGAATGCTTTGGCTAGGACAGCAACTGTATCTGGTGAACCTCATTCTAATATGATTCTCCCCATGAATGATCGTAAACGGTTGGCTGGGCAGATTGCTCGTGATCACTGGAGAACATTCTGGGATCTAGAGAGCATGGTTAAGGGTTCGTTGTATGGTGTTGAGCGAATGCGGCGCTGGTTCGATTTTTTATGTATTTGATTTGTAGAGATAGAAATGCGAGGGTATGAATGTTAAGCACTGCAATTAACAAACTTGAACACCTCCAGTGACACCAAAATAAAACAATGCACCTACCTTTTGACCAGGGTGCTGGAAGAGCCTTTTCTGCAGTGTCGGCAGCTGGAGATGTCACAGTTGAGATGCGAGCTTGTAGCGATATATATTGCAATAATATAGATGATAGATGCGTGAGCGAATTAAAAGTGAAAGAAAAAGTCTTCCTTTCACAGCGCGAGCGGGGCGAACACTTGTTGCAGATGTCGTCTATATACATAGACAAACTGGCGATCTTATTGGCCGAGTCGGTGCATTGCTTATTTGAATGACACATAGAGGTACCAAATAAGTCAAATGCAGTGATATTCCAACTGTCGATTTGTCCAACTGTCGATTTGTTCAGGAGAACTTTGTTCTCTTAACATATCGACAATGTAACAAGCCAGAATACGCGAGAATTGTATGGAGAGGTCTACTTTTTTCACGGCTTTTCCAACTTTGAAGTCAAAAAACACCAACTTAGAGGCTTCGCAGCATATATGTTCCATACACGGATTTACTTAGAATTCGGAGTAGAACATTTCGTGTGTCTGTGTGTGGCTGTGTGTCTGTGTGTGTGTATGTATGTGTGTGTGTGTCCGTCCCCCCCTTATAACTTTTGATCCGCTCAATTTACAGAGCCTAAAATTTCAGAATATATAAACAGTTACAGGCCTACAAAACTTTTATACTCGGAATTTTGAATTTTTGTTTCAGTCAGGGGTTATCAACTTTTTAATTTTTATTTTATTTTTCCATATATCTCAGAAACCATAAAAGCTAGAACGCTGAAAATTGGTACAAACATAGACAAATACAAAATCTCAAATGAGTTTTTTTCAAAAAAATTCCAGGGTTTCTCAAATGTTTTTTATTAGGAAAAGTATTTTTTTTTTGATAAATTTATGAGTTTAACTGCCTATATTTCCAAAACTTATACAATTATCACAAAAAGCCGAAACACCCCAACTGGATAATTTAATTTTCTATAAAAAAATATTAACATTGTAGTAGAAGATCTCAATTTTTTTTTAACAATTTTTTTAAAAATTGAATTTAGTGACGACATCGCTTCATACATTTTGTATGGCAGTCGCCTATACACAATACGTAAGAAGACTTAATAGTTTGATACTTCATCTCCAAACATACATACCATCATGATATTTTCATATTCTGGGTAGGAAAAAAGGAACTTCCTCCATACTATCCTATCTTGACATACATACCTACATATGTTGTATAGAAAACAAAATATCTGAAAATATTCAATAATTTGTATTTATGGGTTTATAGTTTGGTACATATTCTTCAACTATACATACTATCGCTATCGACAGTTGGATCTCATGTGTTACATGCAACTAGTTATAAAAATTGAATTTAGTGACGACATTGCTTCATACAATTTGTATGGCAGTCGCTTATACACAATATGTAAGAAGACTTAATAGTTTGATATGTACCTACTTAATATCCAAACATACATACAGAACCATCATGCTGTTTTCATATTCCGGGTAGAAAAAGAGGACTGACCTCCATACTGTCCTATCTTGACATACATACCAACATATGTTAAAATTTTCAATAATTTGTATTTATGGGTTTATAGTTTGATTCTTATTCTTCAACTTAACATACTATCGCTATCGACAGTTGGATCTCATGTGTTACATGCAACTAGTTTTTATTTATTTATATTGAATGTAATTTCTTTTGAGAATCGAAGATACTAATTTATTCAAGTTGATGATTTGCGTAAATTAAAATTATCACTAACTCAATGTTATCCTAAATTAAAGATAAATTTCGTTTATTCACAAGTATTTGATGTAATTTCCTTTTTATGTATCTTAAGCGATAACTTTTTACAACGTTATCCGATTTCCATGATTCTTTTTCATTACAAAGAGAATATCTTGTGATTGGTTTCAGATGGGTCGATGATAGAGCGGTTAGCGCATTGGGTTAGTATTCAAGTGGTCGTGAGTTCGAATCCTGCCTCGACCGATTTCGTTCACCTATGGCACAAGCATTTATGCTTATTTTTGGGAACGTCGGAAGATGCATATGTACTTGTTTAACAAGAACATATTCATTTAAAAAAAATCGATTTGGTCAAGATCTGAATACGACTTTAAAAAGTGATTTAATGTAAATAAATATTTTGCAACTTACATAATATGACTTTTTTAGTCATATTATACCTATATGTTATTTTGGATATATAAATAACATGCTTTTCAGTAATATTTATACTTTTTAGTGCATTTTTTTCGTTTCATTTTTTTCTTTTTACTGTCTTGGGATTTTTTTTTTATAATTTACATAATCATTACATATTATAAAAATATATCACAAAAGTAAAGTAAGACTTAAAGTATTTATATTTTTATGTTTTATTTGTTTAGTGCTAGTCTGTTATATATTTTATGCATTGAAGACTGTATATTACACAAGTATGTACACATCGTATAGACTATTCTGTAAGTATACTTTCGATGCAGTAAAGAAATGTGTCCAACTAGTTACGACAAGTCTCGAAAGATATCTTGCAAAAGGTCCAGGTCACAAGTCAAGCGAGTTTACCATTTGTCCATGGAAACTCAGTACTCACAGCATCCACCTTATCGCACAGTATTTTCGAGAGAGACCTTACAATGTTTTCCGTTCATCCCTCGAACAGCATAATCCTTTGATTAACGACTCCGCTCACAGGAACTAATACAAAAGCTTTACGGAAAAAATCTTCAGCATTTGAATTAATGTATTCAATTTGAAGTACGGAGATGTGCGCTCCATCAAAATCTTAACGAGCAAAATAATGATAAATTTCTCTAAATCTTAGGTAAAACATATTTTTAATACTTCATCTTCTTCCTTGAACTCTCCCAACTTACTGCGTATATTGGCTATTGGATTCGGCTCTTCGAAGAATACGTACCAAACTATAAACACTTAAACACACATTAATAAATATTATTTTATATTGAAGATATTTTGTTTTCTATATAAAACATGTAGGTATGTATGTCAGGATAGGATACTACGGAGGTCAGTTTTTTTCTAATCCATTATATGAAAACAGCATGATGGTATGTACATAATGTATATTTGGAGTATCAAATTGTTGAGTCTCCGTAGTTATTGTGTAGTGTATCCTGCCTTACAAATTGTATGAAACGATGTAGACACTTAATTCAATTTTTACAAAAATTGTTTTAAAAATTTTGAGACACTGCTGCAATGTTCATATTTTTATATAAAATTAAATGATCTAGTTGAGGTGCTTTGGCGTTTTTCTATATTTTTAAAAACTTTGGACATAAATGCAGTTAAAAAAAATCTATCACAAAAAATGTTTCCCTCAAAAAAAAATATTTGAGAAACATTTAAAAAAAACATATTTAACATTTTGTATTTATCTTTATTATGGTTTTTGATATATATGGAAAAATCAAAAAAAAATTTAATGTTAATAACTCATGACTGAAACAAAAATTCAAAATACTGATTATAAAAGTTTTGTAGGCCTATAACTATCTATAGAAGTTTTAAGGGACACACACACACACAAACACACACAGACACACTGAATGTTCTACTCCGAATTCTGAATAAATCCAAGTACCTATAGAACATTTATTTATTTATATAAAATACACTTTTTTCCTTATATCTAGTAACAAAATTTTTAAATGCATAATAATATATTTAACTTACATTAGGTTACATAATAGTTTCCAGATATTTTAAACTGCCTCACTAGGTAAAACCTGTTCTGATACAGTGTATAGATGTCTTATTAGTTTTCAGTTTTGGTTAATAACTATGGGAGTATTTTCAGAGTTCAGGTGATTAATTTATTTTAATATAGTCTCTGCCCTTTTTTTAATCCAAATTTTAATGTCTTGCTTAAATATTTTCAAGTTACTGTTTTGTCTAAGTGTTAAAGGTAGTTCTTTGTATAATTTGACTCCAAAATACAGGAAATTTCTTTGTCCAAAAGTTGTCTTGAGTCTAGGTACTAGGAGTTTAGCCTGTTCGGTCTGTCTAGTTGGTCTAGATGTTTGCGTAGAGTCAAGTTTATCTATGTTTTTGTTCAATTTACAAAACGCAGACTGGGTTTCATATTCATAAAATCTAGAGGTGAACATGCCTTTACTTATCGAGAATAGAAGCACTTGCTCTAATGTAAATGATGAAAATGAAATTATTATAAACTTTATACGTTCAGCAGCAGACAAAAGTATTCCCAAAAAGACTGGCAGCGGACTACCCAAAAGGAACGTTCCTTGGTGGGATAACGAGTGCACGGAACTAATTAAAGAACGCAAAATAGTCATGAACAACCTTCGGAAGAATTTCTCTATAGAAGCGTTTTTGTCCGCTAAATCCATCCAAGCAAAGGTAAAAAAAAGATTGAGACAAAAGAAGAGACAGGGCTGGCAGATATTTTGCTCTTCTTTGACTCCTCAATCTCCTTCTTCGTGTGTGTGGAATATGATCAAACGATTCAAGGGATCATTCTCACCCCCTTCGCCTTCAGGCAAAATAGATCTCTGGCTTCATGATTTCTTGAACCTATTGCCCCCCCCATATGTACCACATTTGGAACAGCTTTACCCTCCCAATATTTCCTTTCCACAATCCTCTGATACTTCATTTCTGATTTCTCCATTCGTTATGAGTGAACTATCATGTTGCTTACATCGAGTCAAGGACTCTTCACCGGGATTGGACATGATCCCATACAAATTTTTCCAAAAAGCCCCACCAGCTTTCCTGAACTCATTTCTGACATTTCTCAATAAAATACTTATTAACTCTTCAATCCCCAAATGCTGGAAAACACAACTAATCATTCCCATCCTAAAGCCCAACAAGGACCCATCTTTGGGATCTTCCTACAGGCCAATCGCATTATCGTCCTGTGTATTAAAAATCCTTGAACACCTTCTCAAAAATAGAATCGATTGGTTTGTAGAAAGCAATTCTTTACTTTCCAGCTCCCAGTTTGGGTTTCGCAGATCATTATCATGCATTGATAATCTGAGCGTCTTAATTTCAGATATACAGATCGCTTTGTCTAAAAAAGAGTTAACCGTCGCGATTTTTTTAGACATTGACGCGGCATACGATAATGTCTGTTTAGCAACCCTATATAAAAAAATGTTAAATTTATCCCTCCCCATCTCTTTGGCAAAGTTATTTTTTAGCATATTTTCTGGGCGAACCATCGTTGTAAACCATGGAACAGAAAGCTTTCGTAGAAACGTGTGGAGGGGTTTACCTCAGTGATCGGTGTTGAGCCCGACACTTTTTAATTTGTATTGCAGTAACTTGCAAGCACAGATCCCAAGTGACTGTTCCATTGTCCAGTACGCGGATGATATTGCTATTTACACTTCAAATAAGAGCATTGATCAAGCGGTAAAATCCATCTCAGTAGCTATTGAGAAAATTAATTCTTGGATGCATATTAACTCCCTAAAACTGTCCCCTCAAAAGTCTAAAGTAATAGTGTTTTCTAGAAAACATAATAATCCGAAAATCATACTGAAGACTACCGGATGCCCTATACCCCAGGTAGACGAAATCAGGTTTTTGGGATTATTCTTAAATAGAAAACTGTCCTGGCACACACAAATTAATCATATCTCCGGGAGATGTGAAAATGGCATGAACATGCTGAGAGCTCTGTCCAATCTTTCGTGGGAATCCCATCCTACCACATTAAAATTAATTTATAACGCGATGATTCGTAGTCACTTGGACTACGCCAGCTTCTTATTTGACCCTCTTCCGAAAACTTTAGAGTCTATTTTAGACAGAATTCAAACCAAATCACTGAGATTAATAATTGTGGGAGCGATGCAATCGACTCCAAATAATTCCCTGCAAATAGAATGTGTTGACATGCCTTTGAAAATTAGACGACAATATCTGTCTGACTGCTACTATACCAAAAAGATGATTTACGCAAGACATCCATTATTGAGCCGACTACCAATATTGAATAATATTGTGAACCGTGACAGGTCATGGTCAAGACGACAAGCTCCTTGTCTCTGTGTGAGTTTTTCAAAAATACATTTAAAGGTAAGGCAATACTCGTTTCCTTCCCCTGTTTATGATCTCCCATACGAAGCTCTACTATATACACCGAATACGGTTCTAAACATGGGCTTAGATAGAAACACTACAATGTCCGTCCAACAAATAAATCGTGAATTCTTGCATACAAGCCTGAAACCTGAAGGCCCAACCGCATTCAGGTTTATACCGATGGATCTAAGATATCCACCGTGAGAAACCTTGGAGCGGCAGTTCTTATACCGTCACTTAAAATAAAATCACTTATTAAACTTCCGCCAGAGGCATCTGTTTTTACAGCAGAATGTGTTGCCTTGCTGGAAGCCCTTAATATTGCAAAAAATATCAATTCGAGCAAATTCATAGTTTTCACCGATTCTTTGTCATTGGTTCAGAAGCTTTCCTCTCCTCTTTTTATGTACGTGGACAGTGAAATAATATTATCCATTAAATTTGAGTTGTACAAATTAATGAAGAATTGCCAGGAAATTACAATAACATGGATCCCTTCCCACAAGGGAAATTACAATAACGAAGCTGTGAATGCTTTGGCTAGGACAGCAACTGTATCTGGTGAACCTCATTCTAATATGATTCTCCCCATGAATGATCGTAAACGGTTGGCTGGGCAGATTGCTCGTGATCACTGGAGAACATTCTGGGATCTAGAGAGCATGGTTAAGGGTTCGTTGTATGGTGTTGAGCGAATGCGGCGCTGGTTCGATTTTTTATGTATTTGATTTGTAGAGATAGAAATGCGAGGGTATGAATGTTAAGCACTGCAATTAACAAACTTGAACACCTCCAGTGACACCAAAATAAAACAATGCACCTACCTTTTGACCAGGGTGCAGGAAGAGCCTTTTCTGCAGTGTCGGCAGCTGGAGATGTCACAGTTGAGATGCGAGCTTGTAGCGATATATATTGCAATAATATAGATGATAGATGCGTGAGCGAATTAAAAGTGAAAGAAAAAGTCTTCCTTTCACAGCGCGAGCGGGGCGAACACTTGTTGCAGATGTCGTCTATATACATAGACAAACTGGCGATCTTATTGGCCGAGTCGGTGCATTGCTTATTTGAATGACACATAGAGGTACCAAATAAGTCAAATGCAGTGATATTCCAACTGTCGATTTGTCCAACTGTCGATTTGTTCAGGAGAACTTTGTTCTCTTAACATATCGACAATGTAACAAGCCAGAATACGCGAGAATTGTATGGAGAGGTCTACTTTTTTCACGGCTTTTCCAACTTTGAAGTCAAAAAACACCAACTTAGAGGCTTCGCAGCATATATGTTCCATACACGGATTTACTTAGAATTCGGAGTAGAACATTTCGTGTGTCTGTGTGTGGCTGTGTGTCTGTGTGTGTGTGTGTCCGTCCCCCCCTTATAACTTTTGATCCGCTCAATTTACAGAGCCTAAAATTTCAGAATATATAAACAGTTACAGGCCTACAAAACTTTTATACTCGGAATTTTGAATTTTTGTTTCAGTCAGCGGTTATCAACTTTTGAATTTTTATTTTATTTTTCCCTATATCTCAGAAACCATAAAAGCTAGAACACTGAAAATTGGTATAAACATAGACAAATACAAAATCTCAAATTGGTTTTTTCAAAAAAATTCCAGGGTTTCTCAAACATTTTTTATTAAGAAAAGTATTTTTTTTATGATAAATTTATGAGTTTAACTGCCTATATTTCCATTTTTTTTTAAAATATCAAAAAAAGCCGAAACACCCCAACTAGATAATTTAATTTTATATAAAAAATATTAACATTGTAGCAGTACATCTCAAATTTTTTTTAACAATTTTTATAAAAATTGAATTTAGTGACGACATCGCTTCATACAATTTGTATGGTAGTCACCTATACACAATATCAAAGAAGACTTAATAGTTTGATACTTCATCTCTAAACATACAATATACATATACCATCATGCTGTTTTCATATTCCGGGTAGGAAAAAAAGACTGACCTCCATACTATCCTATCTTGACTACCTAGGTACATGTGTTGTATAGAAAACTAAATATCATAAAATAATAAATAATTTGTATTTATGGGTTTGGTACTTATTCTTCAACTATACATACTATCGCTGTCGACAGTTGGATCCCATGTGTTACATGCAACTAGTATTTTCCAACTGTCGATTTGTTCAGGAGAACTTTGTTCTCTTAACATATCGACAATGTATCAAGCCAGAATACGCGAGAATTGTATGGAGAGGTCTACTTTTTTCACGGCTTTTCCATTTTGAAGTCAAAAAACACCAACTTAGAGGCTTCGCAGCATATATGTTCCATACACGGATTTACTCAGAATTCGGAGTAGAACATTTCGTGTGTCTGTGTGTGTGTGTCTGTGTGTGTGTCTGTGTGTGTGTCTGTGTGTGTGTCTGTGTCCGTCCCCCCCTTATAACTTTTGATCCGCTAAATTAACAGAGCCTAAAATTTCAGAATATATAAACAGTTACAGGCCTACAAAACTTTTATACTCGGAATTTTGAATTTTTGTTTCAGTCAGGGGTTATCAACTTTTGAATTTTTATTTTATTTTTCCATATATCTCAGAAACCATAAACGCTAGAACGCTGAAAATTGGTACAAACATAGACAAATACAAAATCTCAAAACAGTTTTTTCAAAAAAATTCCAGGGTTTCTCAAACATTTTTTATTAAGAAAAATATTTTTTTTATGATAAATTTATGAGTTTAACTGCCTATATTTCCAAAACTTTTACAATTATCGAAAAAAGCCGAAACACCCCAACTAGATAATTTAATTTTCTATAAAAAATATTAACATTATAGTAGAAGATCTCAATTTTTTTTTAACAATTTTTTTAAAAATTGAATTTAGTGACGACATCGCTTCATACATTTTGTATGGCAGTCGCCTATACACAATATGTAAGAAGACTTAATAGTTTGATACTTCATCTCCAAACATACATACATACCATCATGCTATTTGCATATTCTGGGTAGGAAAAAGGATCTTCCTCCATACTATCCTATCTTGACATACACACCTACATATGTTGTAAAGAAACAAAATATCTGAAAATATTCAATAATTTGTATCTATGGGTTTATAGTTTGGTACATATTCTTCAACTATACATACTATCGCTATCGACAGTTGGATCTCATGTGTTACATGCAACTAGTTCAGGAGAACTTTGTTCTCTTAACATATCGACAATGTATCAAGCCAGAATACGCGAGAATTGTATGGAGAGGTCTACTTTTTTCACGGCTTTTCCAACTTTGAAGTCAAAAAACACCAACTTAGAGGCTTCGCAGCATATATGTTCCATACACGGATTTACTTAGAATTCGGAGTAGAACATTTCGTGTGTCTGTGTGTGGCTGTGTGTCTGTGTGTGTGTATGTATGTGTGTGTGTGTCCGTCCCCCCCTTATAACTTTTGATCCGCTCAATTTACAGAGCCTAAAATTTCAGAATATATAAACAGTTACAGGCCTACAAAACTTTTATACTCAGAATTTTGAATTTTTGTTTCAGTCAGGGGTTATCAACTTTTGAATTTTTATTTTATTTTTCCCTATATCTCAGAAACTATAAAAGCTAGAACGCTGAAAATTGGTATATACATAGACAAATACAAAATCTCAAATTAGTTTTTTCAAAAAAATTCCAGGGTTTCTCAAACATTTTTTATTAAGAAAAGTATTTTTTTTATGATAAATTTATGAGTTTAACTGCCTATATTTCCATTTTTTTTTAAAATATCGAAAAAAGCCGAAACACCCCAACTAGATAATTTAATTTTATATAAAAAATATTAACATTGTAGCAGTACATCTCAAATTTTTTTTAACAATTTTTATAAAAATTGAATTTAGTGACGACATCGCTTCATACAATTTGTATGGTAGTCACCTATACACAATATCAAAGAAGACTTAATAGTTTGATACTTCATCTCTAAACATACAATATACATATACCATCATGCTGTTTTCATATTCCGGGTAGGAAAAAAAGACTGACCTCCATACTATCCTATCTTGACTACCTAGGTACATGTGTTGTATAGAAAACTAAATATCATAAAATAATAAATAATTTGTATTTATGGGTTTGGTACTTATTCTTCAACTATACATACTATCGCTGTCGACAGTTGGATCCCATGTGTTACATGCAACTAGTTTTTATTTAAAATTTGTGGCGCGAACATTGTATAAAGAAATACAATGTGAAATTCCATGCAAGCCACAAGATTATAAACTTTATACGGTATCACAAGATACCGTATAAAGTTTATTGGTATCACAAGATGAAATTTAATAGACCCCAAATAATGAGTATATCTCGAATGCGGTTTGGTCACTATAGACTCGATGCCCATTTGTATAGATTGAATCTTGTAAATTCTCCTTATTGCGAGTGTGGTCTGGATCTAGAAGATGCCCTATTATAGATCGATACAGTTTATACCGATCTTTTTGTGGAAAGATTAACGAAGTGCAGTTTCCACTTAAGATTCGGCACCTTCTTGCAATTGCTTCCTCGATGATTTACAGAGAAATATATAAGTTCATCAGAGAAAAACATGGTAGTTTTGTAGGCGTTGTTTGTTCTGTCTTTAAATGTTTTTAATTTTTATGAAATTCTCACGTCGTCAAATGGCACAAATCAACCTTAAATGGTCGTATTGCCTATATCAAAATAATAATATGTTTTTACTCTCCACACTATGGAATAGGGGAGAGTCATGATTTCGCAAAATTTAAGCGTATTTTTTTTACATCAATTTCTCAATGGGTATCATGTAGAGAATGCACACTATGAGTTTCGTCGTGATGTGTTTGTGTGTATGGCGTATACGCTGTACGCCGTACGCCGTACGCCGTACGCCGTAGCATTTATCTTTTTTGTGTCCTCTCTACAGCCCAAACTATAAGTCTGATCGACTTCATATTAACATCATATGTGTAAAGTGCAAAGACCTAGAGCTGATTAGTTTTCCATAGACAACTTTTGATTTCTTCTCTATGAATTCATCATTTACGTTGTTTTTTTTTTGTGTCCTCTCTGCAGCCCAAACTATAAGTCCGATTGACTTCATATTGATATCACATGTGTTAAGTCCATAAACTTAGAGCTGATTAGTTTTCCATAGACAACGGTTCATTTTTTCCCAATGTTTCTTTATGATTTCATCTATTAAAACTGAAAAAATGCTCTCACGACCTGGAAATTAGAGATATTTTAATTTGGTTTCAACTATTTATACAACACCAAGAATCTTCATAAAATTGTATTCAAAGTTGGTCAATGTTAAAAGAAAAATATTCAACGGTTTCAAAAATTATATTTTATTTAATGGATATTTGTCTGAAACTTATATGTAACAAGAGAATTTTTTTATATTTGGCAATGATCAGTTCATTGATTTCATATTGATAGAAGAATATTAATAGCTTGAACTTAGAACTGATTAGCTTTTCATAGATATCATATAATTTCTTCATATGATATCACGTGTAAACATTGTCAAAATGCTCTAACGCTCTTTGAAACAAAATTTATCTGCTTTTTTTAAAATATTTCATACAACATAAGCAGTCTTCACTATACTGCATTAATAGTTTGTCTATCTTAACATAAAAATATACTATCGGAAGAAAATTTATATTCCTGGTAGTAACATTTAGTATGAATAAAAATGTAATTAGATAAATTTCTATGTATGGAAACGTTTAGTAATTTGATTTCATGTTATAATGTAAAGAGCTTGAACATAGAACTGATTAGCTTTCCATAAATAACAAAAAAAATCTTCATATGATATCACCTGTCAAAATTTGGAAAATGCTCTCGCGTTCTTTAGAACAAAATTTATCTGCTTTTTTTAAAATATATCATACAACATAAGCATTCTACACCATACTGCATTAAAAGTTTGTCTATCTTATCATAAAAATATACTATCGGAAGAAAATTTATATTCCTGATAGTAACATTTAGTATGAATAAAAATGTAATTAGATAAATTTCTATGTATGGAAACGTGTAGTAATTTGATTTCATGATATAATGTAAAGAGCTTGAACATAGAACTGATTAGCTTTCCATAAATAACAAAAAAATTCTTCATATGATATCACCTGTCAAAATTTGAAAAATGCTCTCGCGTTCTTTAAAACAAAATTTATCTGCTTTTTTAAAAATATTTCATACAACATAAGCATTCTTCACTATACTGCATTAATAGTTTGTCTATCTTAACATAAAAATATACTATCGGAAGAAAATTTATATTCCTGGTAGTAACATTTAGTATGAATAAAAATGTAATTAGATAAATTTCTATGTATGGAAAAGTTCAGTAATTTGATTTCATGTTATAATGTAAAGAGCTTGAACATAGAACTGATTAGCTTTTCATAAATAACAAAAATTTCTTCATATGATATTACGTGTCAAAATTGTCAAAATGCTCTAACGTCCTTTAAAACAAAATTTATCTGCTTTTATTAAAATATTTCATACAACATTAGAATTCTTCACCATACTGCATTAATAGTTTGTCTATCTTAACATGAAAATATACTATCGTTAGAAAATTTATATTCTTGGTAGTAAAATTTAGAATGAATAAAATATTTCATTGTCAATATTTGTGGTGTGGAGAGTTTAGTGTTGGCCACAACCCACTCGTTTATATATGTATGTACAAGCGTTCTTTGCGTATAATTGTGATATGTTTAGTATTTTAAAGTCATTAAATAATGCGTCGGATGGAGTGTGGATTGGTACCTTGTAGATTATTTTTAATAAGGATTTTTGTAGTTTTATATGCTGCGACTTCAAGTTCTTGACTTCAAATTTGGAAAAACCTTGCAAAAACTCTACTGCTGCATACTATTCTCTCACACGGGACTAAGATTATTACTTAAAAGATTACATTAAGAGAAATAAAATCTCTTGAACGAATCGACAGTTGGATTACTCGTTCAGTATGTAACATATTTATGAAGGTACCTATATGTTTTAATATCCAAACTCATATTTTATGAACAGAGGTTGTCATAACGAAATACGAACTTAGGTCTTATTTGAAAATTCATACAATTTTATTTTTCCTTCGCCTATGGGGTATGTTTTTATTTTACATTTCGTATTTGGACCTTTCTAGCTCCTACTTGGATGTAGCAATATTTCTTCGACACGCTGCTGGTACATACATTCAACATTCTTTACATACATCTCCAGGGAACTTTATAGTCAATGTTGGCAGTTCATATACTCTGAACGACGCTATTACTACACAGAATCATGGAGAAAACACGACGAAAAAATTCTATAAAATTGCCAACACAAGAAATATGTAAACGTGTACAATGAAAGGTAGGTCCGTATCCCCATGTACTTATAAAATGTATCTACAAGCTATAATGTTGGCTTGTTTGGGAAGTCATTTCTTTTTGGTAAAAATATATGAGTAAAAATTACAGGCGTTTCCCGTGATCACGAACGATAATTTTAATCTCTCAACTACATATGTCATGAGATGTAATTAGGAGACTTGTATCAATCCATGCCTTTGTTTCCCTACATCAACTTTAACTGGCCTTCCAGAACATAACGCATCTTTTACGTCAGCATTGTCAGTAGAAACCTTATGAAACCAGTTTTGGTACTGGCAATCTATCAATACATCTTATATATACACATCGAGTGTTATTTTTACCTTTCTGGCAATAAAAATAAAATAATATTTAATTTTTAGATCGAATGTTCTTGATAGAATTCCATCAAAATTTCTTAAAATTTTTAATAAACATTAAAAATTACTCCCACTGTTTATTTAGACTACAACCTACAACCGGTTTCGTGCTAAGCACATTTTCAAGTAGAGTACCTACTTGTGAATCGAAACAACATGTTAATCGATTAGTGCATACAAAACTTAATTATTTAAGTAAAGGTGAAGATATACGAACTTGAATATTGACTAGTAATTTACCGGATTTAATTATACGATTGATTTCTAAAGTTTATTATGCATCTAATTTGCGACCTTTTGACTCTAAATGTGTTATTTTAATTATTTTAAATAAAACCAGTGGAAATGAGATCCCTAAGACGAATGTGTGACAAAATAATTTATGATAGGATAAGGAATCAAGATATCAGAAGAGAATGTAAGATTGAAAGAGATATTTTAAATGAAGATAAATGCTTTGCGATGGTTCGGACATGTAGAGAGAATGAAAGATGAACGACTGACGAAGAATGTATACAAGGCTGAAAAGAGTGGAATGAGATGTAAGGGTCGACCGAGAAAGAGCTGGCATGATCATATAAATGAGATTTTGAAAGAGGGGAATATACGAAGTCAGAATAATAGGAGAGCATGTATGACGCGATGTATGAATGTAAATGAGGCAAAACAGGTATGCCAAGATAGAAGAGTCTGGCGTTCGGTTCTCTCTGCCTACCCCGAATAGGGAAACGGCGTGACGGTATGTATGTATGTGTATAAATAAAACCTTATATTTTATAATTATGAACTGCCACGGTGTTAACGAAAAAACTTGTAAACATACCATAAATAAAAATAACATCAATCGTATGTTGGGATGTAATGACGCGACTTTTCGAACAACCTATTTTCTTTTATACACTTTATAGCTGCCAATAGATAGCGAACAAAATCGAGCATCAAACATTTATAAGCGAAAAAAGATACGATGCGCTATGAATATCCGGAAATCTTAAAAATATATCTATGCAGCTATGCAGAAAAAATCACCTGATTAGATATGAATGTATCGATTGAAAAAAACTCGTAAATTGAGTAGGTACCTACATAAAAAGTTTTTCTTTTTGTATAGTATGAATCTTGCCATAAAACAGTCGATAAAAGATTTATGAAAGAAAAAATGATAAAGATTTATTTTCATTTAAATTTAAAAATTACATCCTACAGTGAATCTGTTGTTGGAGTATGCAGAGAAAACCGAATACCTACTACTGCAAAAAATGTAAATGGTTTATTTAATTCTTATAGGTATACATTAGAATATTATATTGCTTTTACACTACACCGGAGAAACAGCGCGATATCTATTTGTATGAATAAATTATTTATTTTTTCAGAAGTCAAATGCAAAAAAAAGGTTTATTAGCAATGAATTTATGTATATACATAAATAAAAGATCCACTAATTCACAAGTACCATTATGTAGATGCTCTTTGAGCGAAACGCGTCAGTGGTAAGCTTATTAATTAGTGGAAAAAATTTAGAAACTTAATTTTATAAAATTCATATTGATTCTTATTCAATTATACAATCTAATAAAATAATATGATTTTTCAATAGAACAAAGACAAAATAATAAAAATAAAGTAAATCAATAACAAAATAATGAAAATAAAGTAAATCAAAAACAAAACAATTACAATAAAGTAAATAAAAAAACAAAATAATTTGTAATCAGTAAATAAAAACAAAGCAATTAATATAAAATAAATCAAAAACAAAGTAATGACAATAAAGTAAAACAAAACAATAAAAATAAAAGAAGTTAAAAGTCAAATGCAAAACTCTGATTATTTGTTTTTCATTTCAGTGGTAGGTACCTACTAATATGTTTAGGTAGTTTATTAAACATTTTTCGTATTATTTATTTATTTATTATATATGTACGCCCTTAATAGGGCATTTACATTAAAAGACAAGATAAAAAATAACAATGTAGGCACAACAAAATAACAATAAGTGCAAATACATCAATAACACAAATAATAAAAAGGTAGTAAAAGAATGAACAATATAAGACGATATTACTACACACAAAAAGAAGAAGGAGAAAAAATAAAAAAATAAATGAACATTATTACAGATTTTATTTTTAAACCAGAATATAAACAAACCAAAAATCAAAAAATATAATTTGCGCTAAGCATCCTTTTGAAACCAGCTATAGTGTGTACATTAAATATATCAACAGCACTACATAATATATATTGATTCCCAAGCCGGTGCAAACAATGCATTGGTGAGTTATTAATGAAATTACTAAATGCTAAAAATGCGAGATACGAGTGGAGAATGTACAATTAGAACAATTCGATGAATATTTATACTTAGGAAGCATGTTTCAGCGTGATGGAAGATTGGAAAAAGATATTGAAAGGAGAGTAACGGCAGGTAATAGAGTGAATGGTGCATTAAGACCGGTTATGGCTGACCCAATTATTTCGAGGCAAGCAAAGCTCGCGGTACACAATGGTATCGTCGCACCGACTCTTGAGACATGGACATGGCAGAAGACATGAACATGGCAGAAGACGCATGAAAGTAGAATTAAAGCGGTTGAAATGAGGTCACTAAGACTAATGTGTGGTAAAACGATGTATGATAGAATAAGAAATGAGTAGGTATATTAGACGAGAATGTATGATTGAAAAAAATATCGTAAGTAAGATGAAAATAAATGCCCAAAGGTGGTGGTAAGGTGGTTTGACAAAAAAGTGTACAAGGTTGATAAAAGAGGAACGAAAAGTAGAGGTCGGCCAAGAAAAAGTTGGCACGATCACATAAATGGGATTTTGAAAGATGGTGATGTTAGAAGTAAGAATAATAGAATAGCGTGTATGAGACGATGCATGGACGGGATTGAAGCGAGGAATGTATGTCAAGAGAGAGGAGTCTGGCGTTCGGTTCATATCCAAAATATATCAAAATTACTTAATCACTATGATCAATACCTAGAATTGATCTAAAGTAATAAAGCAATCAAAATGTTAGTGTCTGTGTGTGTGTGTGTGTGTGTGTGTGTTTGTCTCACGCCTTCTGAAAAACCAAGAGCATCTAAAAATTTAATTTATGTACGAACGTGTACCAGTATACCTGATGCAGTGTCACGCTAAAAATAATGCGATTAAAATGCTGAATTTTAAAAATATTTCAATAATTATTTTTTTCATACAAAATTTTCCATGTCGTATCTGTCAAAAAAGTGTACATTTTGCACGCAAATATCTGTTAGTTTAAAAGTTAGAAGTACGTATTTACACGAAAAAAAATTACTTTCAAGTATAACTTAGCGTTTAAGTGAAAAACATGGTGAATATTTTGTATAATTATAATGTTTAACTCATTTTTAAAGTAAGCGTTTTGTACATAAACGCCGCCATTTTAATATTTTTTCATACAATATTTCATTTTCCTACCGAATGAATATGTTCTTGAAAATAATAAACCTTTGAAATAAATGTGATTATGAAATAATAGAATGAAACACAAGACATTCTAGCAAGTTTTAAGACATATATTGTAAAAATGTGTTAATTATTAGTAAAGATATAGGCATAATAAAATTGCATAATTTGTAAATAATATTTGATTTTTCTAATTTTCATTTTTATGGCATCGAACAAACCAATGTAGGTACCTACATATTCAAAAAAGTCTCAAACAATTTGATATTTTTAACGTATTGGAATGGTTACTATGGTAACGGAAAGATTCTGATATTCAAATAAAAAATTTTATGAATCGAATTTATTTAGAACATTGTTGTAGGTAGGTACCTACCTATTACTATTTACTTACAAATCAACAATATACTGATTTCCTATCGGAAAATTGTATGCGATGTGCTCCTAAACCGTTTGTCCGATTATTATGAAACTTTGGTGAATTGTCGAGCGTTTGCCCGGAATGGTTTCTGGATTTAAACTTTTTTCTTATTCTTCTTCTTCTTCGTGTATTTGGTCATTTTACCTATGAAGGGGGAGTATCCTGGGAAAAGAAAGTCCGACTGTCCCTCCATCTCTTCGCAGAGCTTCCAGGACGGTTTGTGGATTTTATCTTTTTTCTTCTTCTTCTTCATCGTGTATTTGGTTATTTTACCTATGAAGGTGGACTATCCTGGGAGAAGAAGGTCCCATTTTCCTTCCATCTCTTCGCAGGTTTCTGGATTTAAACTTTCTTCTTCTTTTCTTCTTCTTCTTCGTCGTGTATTTGGTCATTTTACCTATGAAGTTGGAGTATCCTGAGAGAAGAAGGTCCAAATGTCCTTCCATCTCTTCGCAGGTTTCTGGATTTAAACTTTTTTCTTCTTCTTCATCGTGTATTTGGTCATTTTACCTATGAAGGTGGACTAACCTGGGAGAAGGAGGTCCAATTCCTTCCGTCTCTTCGCAGGATTCTGGATTTAAACTTTTTTCTTCTTCTTCTTCTTCGTGTATTTTTGGTCATTTTACTTTTGAAGTTGGAGAATCCTGGGAGAAGAAGGTCTAACTGTCCTTCCAACTCTTCGCAAGTCTTCCAAGACGGTTTTTGGATATAAACTTTTTTCTTCTTCTTCTTTTTCTTCTTCATCGTGCATTTGGTCATTTTACCTTTGAAGGTGGACTATCCTGGGAGAAGAATGTCCAATTTTCCTTCCATATCTTCGCAGGTATCTGGATATAAAAATTTTTCTTCTTCTTCTTCGTGTATTTAGTCATTTTACCTTTGAAGGTGGAGTATCCTGGGAAAAAAAGGTCCTTTCATCTCTTCACGCTTCTTTCAGGATGGTTTCTGGATTTAAACTTTTCTTAAGCGATTGAAGGGACGGGATGTAATGAAGAGAATGGATGCACTAAAGGGCCTGAAGGGATGGGAGGTATAAAAGGGCTTGAAGGGACGGGAGGTACTGAAGGGCCTGATTGGAAGGGTCGTAATGATGGATTGAAGGGACGGGAGGTACTGAAGGGTCTGAAGCGACGGTTCATAGAGTCTAATTCTTTTTCTTCTTAATTTTATGTAGACTTTACAGTTTTTACACAAACTATTTCCTTTAGTCTTTTTCTTCGTTTTCTTATTTTATGTAGAGCTTTGGTTAATTTTATACAAAACTATTTCCTATAGATTAATCTTCTTCTTCTTTTATGAAGACCTTTTAGTCAGTTTTAATACAATCTATTTCCAATAGTCTAATTCTTCTATTTTATGTATTTTTTCTTATTTCATGTAGACCATTGGGATAGTTTGTTATACAAACTATTTCTTATAGTCTTATACTTATTCTTCTCTTTTTTATTTAGACTTTTGGGTTAGTTTTAAGTCTAATAGTCTATTGTGCAGAAATATTATTAACGATATGCGCACTTGATGAAAATACATATGTAAAAACGAATGGGTTGTGGGATGTGACGATGTAACCTGCATTAGAATCTTTTCAATACTTTTGTTTAATCAAATTTAAACCATTTATATCATCCTATTTTGAATAATTTTCAACACCTTCATATTTGATTTCGTTGACGATATTTAAAGAATGGGGGTTGTGGCCATTACTGAACTCTTCACAACGCTTATATTCAAATTAAAAACTATTTACTATAGTTTAAGTCTTCTTCTTCTTCGTTAATGTAGACATCTGTGTCAATTTTAAGTCTATCAGTCTAATTGTGCAAAAATATAATGCACACTTGATGAAAAAATATAAAAACGAATGGGATGTGACCAACGCTAGATCTTTTCGGTACATGATTAAATCAAATTTTAACCACATTCCAACATCCAAAATTACTAAATTTTCAATAGGTACATATTTCAATTTGTTTTCGATGATAGTATTTAAAATGGGGGTTGTGGCCAAACCAATCTCTTTACAACGTTGATAAACAGTCATATATTTTAAACCATTCGCATAGTCCATGCGTGCAGAAATTGTATATTATACTTCATTCACACTTTATAGCAATATATAAAAAAGAATGGGTTGTGGCCATCACTTGAACATTTTACAATGCTTAAACTCAATCAAATTTCAAACCACTTTTCATAGTCCGATATTGCAAAATAATTGGGTGACAATATTATAAAAAACGATTGCTTATTTCTTCACAATTTTACATTCTTGGCCAACGGCGGGACATAAAAGCTAGTACTGAATAAGATATAACTTTTATGTTTGCATACATTCCTCGCATCACTCGTGTTTCCTTCTTTTATAATACTATTCACGTAGGTAGTCGTGTCCATTTTTTTTAACCGGCTCCTACCTTTGACTCTTTTTCGATCAGCTGTATCAATTTTCTCTGTCAGTCGTTCGTCATTAATTCTTTCCATCATGTGGCCAAAACATCGTTGTGAGTTGATTTTGAAAGAGTTAAAATATTTTAAGATGTATGATTTACATATATATATGTATTTACTTACATAAAATTTAGCTCGATAGTGGTTGGTATGTACGAGTATAACTGTTGGCACGCGAACAATAATTATAAAAGTTTAAAAAATTAAAGCGGTCTAGATGATAATAAAACGTATTAAAGTTTAAATTGGTTGTCATGTATAAAAATGCTGACAAAATGAAAAAAGTCAGTACGCGGGAAACGATCGGGAATTTTTCAATCTGAAATCCCTCCCGACTAGACCGATAGGGTGGCCAAAAATTTGTATCATGGCTGACATTAGAGTTTGCTAGAAAACAAAATCATGTATTCTATATGAAATTATTCTTTTTTTCAAAGAAAGCTAAAGTGCTTAGTCACTGCAATTATATGTAGTGTTAAATTTTAAAGGCTACGATTGCAGCTTCATTTGCTAGTTCTCTGTGAAAGAATTTCAGATATACCTAGAGACCTATCTTGAAAACCATCCACTATAATGCAGGTACCTATGCACATTTATTTGGTAATGGTTCAACATAGTAAATTGAGAACCTCGCCAAATCAAATCAGTCAGGAATGGAGAAATAAGCCGCAGTAATTCAAGATGGCATCACCATGTTAACGATATCTTAAAAAAAAAGGAACATAAGAAGAATATGTGTGAGAAGAAGCATGACTTGAGATGAGGCAAATAAATATATATAAAAAAATGTCGTGCTCGACTTTATCTGCTTACTCCGCTAAGGACATTCATGGCGTTATGGCTTAAATGATATTCTGTACTTTCGAAAACAGATCATTTATTTGTAGTTAATTTTATACGGACACCATTAGTCCAAGGTGTTCGTAACATTCTGCACCAACACTACATCTCATAGACTTATTTTTTTCCGAGCTTTTAGAGTCCATCTTTCGAAATTTTATTTTGTTACACTACATCAACGAGCATTTTTTTATTAACCAATAATGCATTCAGGAATGTTCAACATTTCTTCTTCTTCTTCCTTGCTTCTTCCCAGTTCATCTGGGGTCGACCCTTCTGGTACGCAATCGCCAGACTTTTCGATCTTGTGTCATCTTTCTGGTTAGTTGGTCCTCCCTCAGCTCCATCTCAATATTTGATCACCATGTGGCCTGTGGACGACCTCTAGTTTTGGACTGAGTTGTTGTATTCAGTGCAAGTTTAACCACGTGATCGTCATTTCATCTGGTAATGTATCCGTTCCATCGTAGTCTGGTCTCTTTTAGGTTATGTGGAATAGGCGCGAACCAGAAACTATCTCGGACGTATTCGTTTCTAACTCTATCCTCCCTTGTAACACCTGCTGACTACCTGAGCATCTTCATTTCTGTAGTGAAGAAAGGTTTTGGCCTTCATTAATAGATCATTTTCTTTACAGCAAGTGGTTAAAATATGGCCATGACATAGTGCAATGTGTTTGATATATTTACAGTTTTAGTTGAGTTCAAGTAATGTTTCTAAGACATGGCCACCTCACAAGGCACGGAGTCAAAATGGCGGTGGATTATCCATCACAGGACAGCGGGGAGGAAAAGAAATAAATTGAGTATGAAATCGGGGGGTGAAAAGTCAATCGTGATGATTGATACGAGAACTGGTCCGGTGGGGTGGAAGGGACAGTACATGCAACCCTGGAAAGGGATGTATACGTTCCTTCAAACATATAAGGGAATGGACATTATTTTTCTTCTGAGATGACGTTGCATTCGGATTTTGTATTTGTATGATTGGACCCAGACGTTACATGCAACTGAAAAATGTTGAAAACTTAACATGCTATTTCGATTCAGTCTATCGAAGTTTTGATGTCGTTTTGTGTCTAGTATAATCAACTAGACTATGAAAATATATTTGCGTTTGCTCAATATGTAGAAATTTTTAAGTTGATTTTTTTTAAAAGAATGAATATGTCCTTGTGAAGAGTACATAATACATCCTTATACATGATTTTCGGACAATTGACCGTAACCGATTGACCACGGACAATTGACCGTACGCCCTTTTTACTGAATGGACAATTGACCGCGGAGACAATTAACCGTATAGACAGTTGACCGTGGAGACAATTCACCGCACGAACAATTGACCGTGGGGACAATAAATCGTATGGAAAATTCACCGAATGGACAATTTACTGTTCACACGGTAAATTGTCCCCGCGGTCAATTGTCCATTCGGTAAAAAGGACGTACGGTCAATTTTCCGCGGTCAATCGGCAACGATCAATTGTCCGGACATGCTCATACATTCTCTAAATTAAGCATCACTTTTTTTTAAATTGTCAATACTGACGGTATTTAAGGTGTAGAACTCCATTTTAATAGATATTTTTTTAACTCAAACTAAATATATTTTGGTTCTGCTTAATGGACCAGATGATAAGGGTCAAGCAAGCCGAAACGGTCTTCCTAATAAAAGTAAAATAAATAATATATGTACAACCGAAATCAATTTGATTGATTTTTAAAAATACCTAGTATTAAGCATTAAAATTTGTGCTATGGGCGAACGATATCGGTCGAAGAAGCTAGGGTGGGGTTTGAACTCTCCATCTCTGGATTACTAAGTCAATGCGATAACCACTCTGCCACCGACCTAGTTTTTGAAGTATTTTTCGAATACCTATATACTTCTAATTCAATATTTCTTCTACGTTCTTCAATTCTCTTCTTCCTTTTTTCATAGCTATGATCTCATATCAAAAGCTTATGTCTGAGTATTTTTTCTTTTTTATTTATTTATAAGAATGAATTTGTAACAAGTACATTCAAGTACTAGTATATGTACATTCTCATACATTCTCTAAATTAGGCATAAATGCTTGTGCTATTGAAATTAACAAAATCGGTTGTAACAATTCGAACTCTGGCGACTTCTGTATTACTAACTCAGCTCGCTAACCCCTCTGCCACTACCAATTTATTTAACAGTTTGGTGTCTTCATATCAATAATGTCGCTCTTCGTGGCACAGTTGGTTAGGTATCTGACTGCTGATCCAAAGGTCCCGTGTTCGATTCCCGGTGGAGACACAGTTTTTAATTGTGTTTTCAGTCTGGATCTGTGAGACGATGAATATCGTAAGTCTCCAGAATATGGCAACTTGTTATTGAGTGCGTGTTAAATTAATATTTGACATAGTTTCCTATTAGTTGCCCGAGAAGCAATATTAAATAAATAAATAAATAATAATTGATTCATAGAAATGTTCTATTAGCGATTTTTCCGTCATGCAACAATACGTATCTTTTATTGTAAAAATAAAATTAAGTCATACTAAGGCACTTATGTAAAATCCATAGGTTGTGATTATTCACGCGTTTCGCGCATTTATCTGACAATATCCTATACGGCAGGGGTGGCCAACCGGTCGATCGCGATCGACCGGTCGATCGCGACTATAAGTCCAGTCGATCGTGGCAAGGAAAAAATAAATAAAAACATACATAAATACGTAGAACAGACTGCGCAACGTAATCACAAACTGCTGCACCTATCACGTTACGTTCACTTTATTTTATGGATCTAAATTTCTGGGCAATGGTTTCCAACAAGAAATATCCATGTTTGAAGGAATGTGTTGAACAATTGCATTCGTGTTTTGGTTCAACATATTTATGTGAGTCAGCATTTTCCTACTTAAAACAAACAAAAATAAACACCGTTCTCGCTTGACAGACGTTCATACACTGGATTCTTTAAGGTTGGAAATTTCCAACAACAAACCTGATTTTGCTAATCTAGTGGGAGACGCTCAGACGCAGTGCTCACACTAATTTACATAAGTAGGTAGTTACTAAAAATAATTTTCAGTTTTATATTTTCCCTCTTAATAAAATAAAAAAATACTACTTAATTGTGTACTGAACTATGCTGTTTCATTTAAAATTTCAAGAAGTATGTAATTGGTAGATCGCACAGGACTTCCTCAGTAAACAGTAGATCTTGGATCTTGTCAAGTTGGCCACCCCTGCTATACGGTGTACGATGCTTTCTTTAATATGTAGGTACACTCGACATCTCTGCGAGCTCTCTCAGTGCGTTTAGGACAACTGTCTCCTCCTGATTGGATGTTGAGTCGCCCAACCATGTGTCCTTTGGTGCCCAATTTGATCTGCATGTGATCTTTATGATTCTATTGTTAATCTTCCTCGTCCTTTTAATATCGTCCACCTATTATTACTCAACAAAAAACGCGTGAATTGCCAAATTTCTAAATTGCTTTTCTCTAATCAAATTAACCTGTAAATGTTCAACTAGCAATTAAACTAATTCTTCAAATAAGTTTAAATAATAATTTGTGTGTCTCATATACACTAGAATGGCACAAATCACCCTTGTTTTGGGTGGGTTGCCTAATTAATAATAAATAAATCTTTCCTAAAACTTTGATCAAATTAGCTGTCTTATTTTATTGTTTTAGTACCTACTGGTAAATCATTACATATTTGTAATTTTTTGCAATCAATATTAACTAGTTGCATGTAACACATGAGATCCAACTATCGATAGCGATAGTACGTATAGTTGAAGAATAAGTACCAAACTATAAACCCCAAAATACAAATTATTTATTTAATATTTTAAGATATTTGGTTTTCTATACAACACATGTACCTAGGTATGTATTTCAAGATAGGATAGTATAGAGGGCAGTCTTTTGATCCTACCCAGAATATGAAAACAGCATGATGGTATGTATGTATATTTGGAGATTAGTATCACTTCTTAGATATTGTGTGTAGGCGACTGCCAGACAAATTGTATGAAGCAATGTCGTCACTAAATTCAATTTTTATAAAAATTGTTAGAGAAAAATTGAGATTTGCTAGTACAATATTGATATTTTTTATATAAAATTAAATTATCTAGTTGGGGTGTTTCGGCTTTTTTCGATATTTTTAAAAAATTTGGAAATATAGGCAGTAAAACTCATAAATTTATCATATTAAAAAAATTTTTTCTTAATAAAAAATGTTTGAGAAATCCTGGAATTTTTTTAAAAAAACTAATTTGAGATTTTGTATTTGTCTATCTTTATACTGATTTTCAGCGTTCTAGCTTTTATGGTTTCAGAGATATATGGAAAAATAAAGTTGAAATTCAAAAGTTGATAACCCCTGACTGCAACAAAAATTCACAATTTCGAGTATAAAAATTTTGTACGCCTATAACTGTTTATATATTCTGAAAATTTGGGCTCTGTAAATTGAGCGGATCAAAAGTTATAAGGGGGGACACACACAGACAACAGACACACACACACACACACATACACACACACACACACACACACACACACTCACACACACACACACACACACACACACACACACACACCCTCACACACACACACACACACACACACACACACACACACACACACACACACACACACACACACACACACACAAAACTTACATAAAATGTTCTACTCCGAATTCTGAGTAAATCCATGTATGGGAACATATATGCTGCGATGCCTCTAGTTGGTGTTACTAGCATGCAAAAAGTCCACTACGCCATACAAAATTTTCCTTCGTACACGTATCTTGGCTTAATAATGACAATTCATTCAGAGAATTGAATTCTCATGAACGAATCGACAGTTGGATTATCGAGTTTTCACTGGTCCACCAATAAAGCAATGTACATTGTCTGTTTTAAAAATTGTATAGACTGTATAACTCTCTATTAACCAATAAAATAAATAAATGAATAAATACGTAATACGCATCAAAAATGATCATTGATTTCTTTTTAACTAAAATCGAGTCAGCAGTTTTGTAATAATTTGCAATGAAAATTTTCGAAATATCCACTAATAGAGAGCTCAAAGGAGCATAAATTTTCCCGAGTCAAAAAATTATCCATAAGAATGATATTGTTATATCGTTTATAATACGAGAACAATCCAAGATTAATGTTGTTTACATAAAACTAATATCATTAATCACCCCCTTTTGAGGGAGAACTATAATGAAGTTTCTGGTGGCGCGAATCATAAAGTAATAATTCACTTAGGCGAAGTCTTCCCTTTTGAAAAGCCAAACGATGCGGAGACCGATCATAACTATCGGAATCCGTCGGGTCACCAGACTAATTCATTAAGTAAGTGCTTTTAGACGTCTCAAATAAACCAGTCATCCATTAGTGATGTTCGATCACAAAAAATATACGAGATTTTTATTCACCGCGGCGACATTTTATTCGCCGTGCGACACGATGAAATTTTCCCGAAATTATTGCGTTGAAAATTTTTCGTACAATTTGTGCTTCGGCAAGAATCCGATGTCAGAGAATGTAGCTCCTAGATTAGATTTTTCCGTATTTAATTTGATTTAATAAAACACCTACAATTTAAATTAAGAAATAAAATAGAATAAAGTATCTAAACACATGTCATGTTCGATTTATTATGACAGAACTTTTTAAAATACTGTGTTCTATTTTATTCGTTAATTTTAAAATATGTACATTTCCATTCTAAAAACACAAAAACCAATTATCTACGTTTTATTTCGGTTCCAAAATCGGTAAATGTGGTGTTATTGGATGCATTTTTACTCCTCACTAACCCAAAGGGATATTTTGAAGATTAATGATTTCCTAAATTATCAACTAGTATCATGATGAAATTGTATTTTGAAAGTTTCATCATAATGAATATCCTATCTTGTCATTCATATTTTGTATAGAAAACAAATATATCTTAAAATATGCAATAATTTAGATTTATGGGTTCATAGTTTGTTATTTGCTTGCTAATCATTGTAGTTATTTATATTGTAACCATTGTTAATACGGGCTTCCCATACTTTCTACCTATTAATTGTTATCTATGTAAAAATATCTGTATATGTCTGATAGGGTTTTTCCCTCCCCCCTCCCCTGTTTACCTGTTCATACCCATTTGACCATTACTTGTATAAATTTTAAGTTAGTATATAGTGTGCCTCTGAGGATGCCAGCTGTGACTGGCGAAAGCGCTTAGGCAAATTAAACATACTCAATGTGGAATCAAACTGTGTTTTCTTTTTATAAAAATTTTTTATAAGTTTTTTTTACAATTTATAATTATGAACTTCCACTGTGTCAACGAAAAAACCTTAAAATTATTAGTATTCATCAACTATATGTACCTACTATCGCCATCGATAGTTGGATCTCGTGTTACATGCAACTAGTAGGTATGATTTGTCGACAAGTATGTAGGTATCAAATAGATATGGAACATCTGGAGCTTAAATGTACGCATTAGTTTTGTTATTTCACAGAAAATCAATTATTCCAATATTCATGTCGTTTCCATCTGTATTTTTGGATTCAACAGTAATTCGTACATAACTAAAGTAAATTGTACATCTATATGTTTGTAACTGCCATACGACGATAAAACTAACTGCAGGCATTAGAAGTTGACGCTGTAGACGTTTCTTATCCCAGTTCCCCTTCTCGGACTGTCATCCATACTGACTTAAACTCTATTTTACCCAAAGAGGGGGAGAAATCAAATCACCCAGATATTTCGTGAATTCAAAGAAGGAAGGAATATCAAAAGAGTATGGTGTGTGCACCAAAGACATACAATTATTTTTACTATAGACAGTAACAGTCAAATAGAATGGATTTTGTAATTCGTAGGCGTTTGTTTTTATTTGATAGAAAATTATTTATTTTGATTAGGAAACATTACAGGAATACAGAAAGAAAAGTTCATGATAAAAATAAAAGAAGAAAACAACAATCTGTACACCCAATAATATTGTTTCACACATATAATGTGTAATTATTACAAACTAACCACAAGAATACAAAAAAAAATAAGCATATTTCAAAAATAACAATCAATGTCAACTAATCACTCCGAAGACAAACACTACATACGGACAAATACATTATCAATACTTGGCTCCAAAGATCCTAAATATAGTTGCAAAAGATATAAAGAACATACATTTAATAGAAAATACAAGACTTAAACATACAATACAAACATGGCTATTGGTTATATAACAAAGGGATCAACTATTGTCAGCAAATTCTCAATTCATAACAACATACATACAATACAAACATGGTTATATAACAAAGGGATCAACTATTGTCAGCAAATTCTCAATTCATAACAACATACATACAATACAAACATGGTTATATAACAAAGGGATCAACTATTGTCAGCAAATTCTCAATTCATAACAACATACATACAATACAAACATGGTTATATAACAAAGGGATCAACTATTGTCAGCAAATTCTCAATTCATAACAACATGCATACAATACAAACATGGTTATATAACAAAGGGATCAACTATTGTCAGCAAATTCTCAATTCATAACAACATACACGACAAAACTTCTAACATCGGACTCAATAAGTGGACCATGGGCTACACAATCATTCTCTATAACAGCTTACAATGACTTAGTAACTAGTCTACCACCGCGGAACAGGCCTGGCTTAGTGAGGTGGTCCAAACCAACGCAATTTATTTGTTATGTTATTTATATAAAAAAAAAGTAATTTTTGGTATAATATGCATGACCAGTGGCGACTGGTCGATTGTAATTTTGATCATTTTTGGTAGTGCAATTTTTTTCTGAATTGATAATAAATTAATAGGTATTTAAACCATAAATACAATATAGGATATTTAAAAAAATGTATTAAAGTCACAGTATTTGTTTTCAAATAATTTTAAAAACCGCGCCAGCGTTCTCTTTTATAAGTGATATTGTTATTTTACAATATTGTTTCACTGATTTATCAACAGATGTCGTGAAGACAAATGTATGGGAGTATTATTCATACAATTTTCCTCTCAATCAAGTATTAATATACTAAGTAATTAGGTCTAAAGTTGTGTGTCAATATGTGACACTCGTATTTTAGTCGCGGAATCGGCTGTATGTCATGTATACGTGGCACTCATCTCTTTCAATACGAATGACTTATGAATTAGAGAGCGAGATAGATGTATACATACTAATTACATCTAAGATATGATAAGCTTGGTGCAGCGCACGAGCCTGCACGAGTCTGCCTTATGAATTCAGTACAAGTATCGCTATTTCATCTGCCAGGGGACTATCTCTTTCTCTTCATACATACGCTGTATTAAAAAGAAATCAATTTTGGTGCAATATGGATATCGCACGCCATACATTACATAATGATAATATTTGTATTGCGGTAGATTTCATTATAATATGATGTCGATTGCGAGGGTATATATATAATAATCAATTGGTTTAGAAAAATAACAGTAATAAATTAAAGCTTAAAAATATATTAAAAACATATTTTAATATTAATTTTTAGAATATACCATTTAAAAATTGGTAGTGCAATTGATCCAACGCACTTCATATAGAGTCGCCGCTGTGCATGACGATAAATCATGACGATATTGTATATAGTTGTCATTGAATATATCTACTTGCATCGCAAACTTATAATTGTGTACATTTTTTGTAGCACGCGGTAAAGTAGCGTTGCATCTAAAGTTAGTTCTGCAATAGGGAACATGAAATAATTTGTTCACGCGAACTGACCTTCCAGGTACATGGATGTAGATCCGGTGAGTCTATAGCGTTGTTCAGATTTTATGAAACATTAGTTGGTCAAATTATATTCTTCTACATTCAAGGGATTCAAGATTATGATAATTGATAATCGATTCGTAGGTTTCAATAAATACTTTGTGATTAAAATACTGAACGATTTCTTTGAAATTAATAAATAGTTATTTGTACTATCCTAAAATATACCAACTGAATCTTAATAATAATCTTTTCTTAAATTAAACATATTAAAAGCCAATTATATATATGTTGGTACTACAACTATATAGTTTATTTTTACATTTAGATTTTTTTCTCAACCTTTCGACTTTCCTATTGTATATCTTACATTATAATACTTTTAAAATCTTCCATTAAAACAATACTCGATCATTTCTTTATAATATAAGTACATAAATAATTCAATCTTTAAAATAAAACCTAATACATGTTTAAGTACTTACCTTGTTATTTAAAAACTAAGTAGTATGTACATAGGTACCTTATATAGCAAGTACCTACTTATTATGAAATGTCTGATTTTGTGTATTCAAAATCAGAGTGAATCTTACTTTCCTTTGTTTTCTATCTCTTATGAAAAATAATTCAAGAAACAATACTTATGTCAAATATTTTGTGTTACATACAAAAGTCTTAATTAAATATGTCTAAATGAATAAATGTAAAATTAATCTGAATAAATCAAGAATATTTTTTATAATAAATATATACTTTATTTGTCAAATAGTTCCTGAATTCCTTCTATATCCTTCCGTAACCTCCTTTTCCTCATTGTTATGATCAGTGTTATTTATATTTTTAATTTTTTAAACTCTCTTTTCATTTTTTTTTCTCGTATTTCTCGTACTTGTATTTTTTTATATTTCTTACTCTCTTATGTTATTTTTTATCAATTTATTTCTCAATAAATTAGTACTGTACCAATTTAACTTAGAGACTTCACGTTGCTCGGGTTGGTTGGAAGATTTTGCCTTATGGCAATAAACCTGCCTTTGTACACATGTACATAAATTATATAAAAATATAAATAAATAATTCAATCTTTAAAATAAAACCTAATACATCCAATTGAATATATTAATCACACTTTTAATAATAGGAACCGCAATTTTTTTAATAAACCATTTTTTTTTTGTATTATAAACACTTTTCACACCCAGCTTATTTACTGTTGAATTGAATTAAAGGTTATAATTATGTATTATCATTTTTTTATATTTGAAAAAGGAAATTCTGAATGACGTGCAAATTTTTGTAGTTAATCTATCACAGATCAAATTGATGATGTGCCTTGCACGAAACGCGTCGATTATCAACTTTATTTTATAGAACGAAAACCTAGTATTTTATATTTATAATATATCTACATAAATTATTTTTTATCGAGGAACTAAAATAGCTATGAAATCGGATTGAAACCAATCATGTGAAAAGTATTAAAATTGATTGAAAAGATATAAAATAAGTTAGGAATGTGAATAAACATGTCCTCATCAAAATGTAATCGGTGGAGGCGAAATGTGATGTGATCGAACTCGTTAAAAGTTAGAAGTCAATATGAGACGATTGTATACTCATATCTGTAAAGATAATATTATGTTTAGGAAGATACATAACTACTTCAGTAATTTTGTATTGATGTCAGTAAAATGTTTATGGACAGCATTCGTAATTTGAGATATTACTATTTGCATGTTATACATGAGATCCAACTGTCGTTGGCGGTAGTACCTATGTATAATAGAAGAATACATACAGAACTATTAACACTTAAACACAAATTAATAACTAGTTGCATGTAACACATGAGATCCAACTGTCGATAGCGATAGTATGTATAGTTGAAGAATAAGTACCAAACTATAAACCCAAATTATTGAATATTTTAAGATATTTAGTTTTCTATACAACACATGTAGGTATGTATGTCAAGATAGGATAATATGGAGGTTTCCTACCCGGAAAAAAGGACTATGGGTTTATAGTTTGATTCTTATTCTTCAAATATACATACTATCGCTATCGACAGTTGGATCTCATGTGTTACATGCAACTAGTGTATACAAATTACTGCCTTACAAATTGTATGAAACAATGTCGTCAGTAAATTAAAATTTTATAAAAATTGTTTAAAAAAAGTTTGAGATGTACTACAACAATGTTCTTTTTTTATAGAAACTAAAATTATCTACCTATTTAAGGTGTATTTCTGTCAATTGAAGCATTGTTTCAATTTATACTCTCAATACGTTCTTTCGTCTCCACCATATTTAATTATTGTATTGACTAGCCGGCATTTAAACACTCATCAACGCTCTTCTTTGTTATATGCGATAACAATGTACGATATTTTAAAAAAAATGGAAATAAAGGCAGTTAAACACATAAATTTAGAATAAAATAAATGTTTTTCTTAAAAAAACAATGTTTGAAAATTGATGATGTATGTACCTACTTTAATAATTTTTGCTTTATGAAAACGCACTTTATTTATTCTTGTTTATATTATGGAGATCAATCTGTAATTTTATTTCACTTATGTGCACCGTATGTACTTTTCTCATGGTATGTTTGTTTTTTTATGAAAACGCACTTGATTTATTCTTGTTTATATTATGGAGATCAATCTGGAATTTTATTTCACTTATATGCACCGTATGTACTTTTCTCGTGGTATGTTTGTTTTTTTATGAAAACGCACTTTATTTATTCTTGTTTATATTATGGAGATCAATCTGTAATTTTATTTCACTTATATGCACCGTATGTACTTTTCTCATGGTATGTTTGTTTTTTTATGAAAACGCACTTTATTTATTCTTGTTTATATTATGGAGATCAATCTGTAATTTTATTTCACTTATATGCACCGTATGTACTTTTCTCGTGGTATGTTTGTTTTTTTATGAAAACGCACTTTATTTATTCTTGTTTATATTATGGAGATCAATCTGTAATTTTATTTCACTTATATGCACCGTATGTACTTTTCTCATGGTATGTTTGTTTTTTTATGAAAACGCACTTTATTTATTCTTGTTTATATTATGGAGATCAATCTGTAATTTTATTTCACTTATATGCACCGTATGTACTTTTCTCATGGTATGTTTGTTTTTTTGTGTTGCAAAAGGCTTATGCCGTAAATTGCCCTCTTGGCTGGAAGTAGAGATTTAGATGCAGGTGCCCAAGTGTTGGAGCGGGACCTGCAAATGCTATCAGCCTACTTTAAAAACTGGAGACTGAAACCCAATCCAACAAAAACAGAAATTTCAACATTCCACCTGAATAATAAGCAGTGCAATTCTAAAATCACTGTGCACTTTGAGGGCATCCAACTGCATCAGACTGAGCACCCAAAGTACCTTGGTGTTACACTTGATCGTACACTTAACTTCAAAAAACAAGTTGACTCACTATGCGCGAAACTCAAATCAAGAAACAATGTCATTCAAAAACTGGCGGGGTCTGGATGGGGCGCATGTGCTGACACACTACGAACAGCGGGACAATCACTTGTCTACTCTACTGCTGAATACTGTGCGCCTGTGTGGGGCGGCAGTGCTCATGCCAAAAGGGTGGACACTCAACTTAATACCACCATGAGAACCGTAGCCGGTGTGTTGAAACCCACACAATGTCAATGGCTACCAGTACTAGCCAACATTGCTCCTCCCAACATCCGAAGGGCAGCATCTACATTCAGAGAATGGGAAAGGACAAAGAACAACATCTCCCTTCTGAACTTGACCCTGAGGGATATTCCAGCTACCAGACTGAAATCGAGAAAACCCTTCTGGACCAGAGCCCAAGCTCTGGAGAACAGTAGTTTTACAGTCGAACAAGCCTGGGCCGAGGAATTGCGAAGTGGACAAATGAAAAACAAGCACCTCATCATGGACCCATCAAAAAGGGTTGCCGGTTTTGACTTAGAGCGCAAAGAGTGGGCAACACTGAACCGGATTAGGACAGGTTGCAGCAGAAGTGCAGCTGAGCGCCACAAATGGGGCTGCATAAGTGACCCTAGTTGTGAGTGTGGCGATCTGGTCCAAACCATAGATAACATTGTAACGATGTGTCCATCTCACCAATTCGATGGAGTGATGGAGGATATAAATAACTTGACGACCGAAGCCAGAATATGGCTTAGGGAACTTAGTGTAATCTTGTGAGCGCCTGACTCACCATACGAATATATATATATATATATATATATATATATATATATATATATATATATATATATATATATATATATATATATATATATATATATATATATATATATATATATATATATATATATATATATATATATATATATATATATATATATATATATATATATATATATATATATATATATATATATATATATATATATATATATATATATATATATATATATATATATATATATATATATATATATATATATATATATATATATATATATATATATATATATATATATATATATATATATATATATATATATATATATATATATATATGTATATATATGCCGTAAATAAAGATAATAAATAATAATCTGCAATAAAAAATTACCATTAAAATTTCGAATTCATAACTCCCTACTATGTATATTCCCTGAGGTTATTTAGGAGAAAGAATAATAATCACCTGACTCACCATACGAATATATATATATATATATATATATATATATATATATATATATATATATATATATATATATATATATATATATATATATATATATATATATATATATATATATATATATATATATATATATATATATATATATATATATATATATATATATATATATATATATATATATATATATATATATATATATATATATATATATATATATATATATATGAAAAAGAATTTTCTGGGTTAACCCGTGTCAGATAGTCCTGAGAAGGACTGTTTAAGACCTGACGTTTCGCCCGAATATCATCGGGCATTGTCGAAGGAACGCAACGAAAACCGAGCGAGAACGAACGCGCGCGAAACACGACCGCACACACCTAAGGCTTTCCGTCAAGTCTTAAGGCGAAAGTAAGGCGAAACGTCAGGTCTTAAACAGTCCTTCTCAGGACTATCTGACACGGGTTAACCCAGAAAATTCTTTTTCATCTTATACCCGTGAAAACCTAAAAGTTAACACATATATATATATATATATATATATATATATATATATATATATATATATATATATATATATATATATATATATATATATATATATATATATATATATATATATATATATATATATATATATATATATATATATATATATATATATATATATATATATATATATATATATATATATATATATATATATATATATATATATATATATATATATATATATATATATATATATATATATATATATATATATATATATATATATATATATATATATATATATATATATATATATATATATATATATATATATATAATAATAATCTGCAATAAAAAATTACCATTAAAATTTCGAATTCATAACTCCCTACTATGTATATTCCCTGAGGTTATTTAGGAGAAAGAATAATAATCACAATAGTTGTGGCCCTAAAAAATGAAATAGTTTTGTTACTACTTACAAATTTTAATCCTTGAACTCCGATCGCTGTTTTAAATATATTCGATATTGGTTAAAACCAACGAATCCTACAAACAGCATCATATTAAAACTTTCCCGCACTTCATTGTAAAAAGCCAATTTTTTTTTTCCACAAAAAGCATCGAACTACCAACTAGATTGTAGTAAAAGCTAGAAGTGGGGTTGTGCCGGTACCCCACAAAGGTCCACAGGGGTCGTGCAGACGACGGAGAATACCTACATAGTAGAGACGTAGTTAGGGGTAGGTATATAAAAATAGGGTGGCCCTGCCAATTAGTGATAGCATGCCCATGGGACCACAGAAAGGAGGAGACTTGACAGAACTAAATGCAGGGAGTAACACGAACATTCACTTTGTTGTGGGCGTCGAAATTATAGGGATTAATTTTAGAAATGGTGCAATAAAAATAATAATCGTTACATTTTCAAGTTGGTATCTATATATATAAATCAAAGTATTTCGACTGACTGACTGACTCATCAACCCACAGCCCAAATTGTTAATCGTAGAGAAGTGACATTTCGAAAACAAATAAGTGTTTTACTAAAACCTTCCACTGAGGAAGAATTTTTGGAAATGGAAGAGTATTTATCTAATACTCTTACATTTCCAAAAATTGTCTAATAGGTTGATTGTCTAAAAAGAGGTAAAATAATAATTGGTTGATCCAAACTCCCCAACAAACACCATTGGGTTGCTAGTCCAGATAATTCATTCCCATCTATCAGTGAAAAAAATATATACGTTTTGAATGAAGTAGCAAATGTATTTACTTTAGTACATATAAATGGTACGTTTTCTGATAATAATCGTTTGAATTAATGTACCAAAACAGTTTCGCAAAGACCTGAATAAATATAGTTTGTATTTTAATAACTAGTATAATTTTGATAACGCATTTGGTAGTCAAGTACCCTTAGTGGTCACGACACAACGACATCGTTTTGAGGGTGAAATAACATCCACTCCCCGATATTTAGGGTTCAACTTAACAACCGCAATCTTAATTAAACGTTTGGTCCTTCGAGCCGGATATGAACCAATGACCTTTTTGTCTGCTAACCGCAAAGTTAATTAAACGACGCGAGATATGATCTTCAGAAAATTTCACGCTACTGAACACTTTGAAAAAAAAAACACTCTTAAACTAGTTTATAAAAATTGATAACAGTTGTTTGAATCGATCTCAAACTTAATCTTTTGACCGTATAAGTCATGCGTTCTGATCAAAAATAATTATTATAATAGTAAAAAATCGGACAATTGACAACTCGTTAAATCAGTTATCAACGAGTAGATTTTATTTTTCGCAAAGTGATCATTTCAAGAACCTCTTCTTTCTTGCACTTAATACAAATTCCGAGATGTGTGATATTCCAAATGTCTACAGTTAAAACTGCTGTTAGCCGTTCGCATAGTACGATTAAAGAATCATTTAAAATTAAGAAAATTCAGGAAAGGAAATCAGGTTTCTCAGGAAATTTACCAGCGCCACACGAAAAGAAAGAGAGAAGAAGAAAATTCAACGAAGCACAAGTTGTGCCAGTAAAATCTTTAAGAAGGTACGATTTATAATTATATTTTGTAGACTTCCATCCAACAACATTAATAAATTAAAGAAAATAATAAAAAAACTATATTATTTGAAATATAATAAAAAAATGTAGTTAAGTAAGAGGACAGTCGATAGCAATAGACGTTATAGCATATTGCAATGTCATTTCTCAAGTCTTCGCATAAATAGACTTGTGTAAATGACTTTAAATCTGAACTTGAAAATCCCGAGTCTAATTGAAATAAGGCTTGCATTTTTCGGCTTGCTGGACCCAGCGCTGCGGATCCGAAATATATTTATTTTCCAAATAATGGCGTAAAAAACTACTTTGTTTTATAAAAATTTTAAGATTCCATGAAAAAAATTGTAACTACTTTTCCATATAATCATTTTTTTTGTAAAAGTTTACATGAGAGTCGATTCAAGTAAGACATTCGAAGATTAACCAATATTAAAAACTTGAATGAATTTAAAAAAAATCAGAAGAGATATGACTTATTCATTCAATTTTCAATTGATATTTAATATTGATTCTCGGGTAACTAACAGGTACTATGTCAAATATTAATTTTACACGTACCCAATAACAAGTTGCCACATTTGGAGACTAGAGACATTAATCGTCTCACAGATCCAGACTGAAAACACAATTATAAACTGTGTCTCCATCGGGAATTGAACCCGGGACCTTTGGATCAGCAGTCAGATACCCATTCAACTGAACCATGAAGGCAGGCAAATTGATTAAAATAAACTTATAAACACTAACACCACTATATTGCCTTATATTTATGAGAATATTTTAGTTTTAATTAAAAATCATAAATTACTGGATCCAGCAAATTTTAAGAAAATCCGCTAAAATCCTGCTGGTGTGCAATCTATAAATTTAAAGTACTATAAATAAATTATTTTATATAGGTAGGTACGGAGTTGAGATTCTCCAGTCACTATTACAATGTGCTCTATTTAATTGTACGATCCAATATCGAGCATTACTCTCAAACTGAAATCTAGCCTTTTTCTCACATTATTCCCTGTCACGAGGAACGAACAGCCGTTCACAATGGGCACGTACCTTTTCCCTTACATGATTAAACATGTCTGTACTGGAGACGATATTCCCTTTCTCCTCTATTTGTGTTTGTCAAATGCCTTGAGCGACACGAGGAAGAGTATACAGGGAGATCGCTACTGATTCTATAAGAATGGAGTCACAACTTCACGGAGGGGAAGAGTTGCTTCCTTATACTATTTATTCTCCGACATACGAGTACAAGAACATTACATAACATATTCATGTAGGTACATTTTGCTGTCTAAAGGGACACAGTCCTGTACCTATTATTCTTTTTCCAACTCGAAAAGATATATCTGCTTTCGTTCTGGGTACGGAAAGAGAAAGCCATTTATCAGATAGATTGAACAAACTCCATGTCAAAATCCGTGTTGAGTTTCAAAATATTATTTCACACCGCAGTACAGAAAAAAATATGAATTACTTTACATTCATACCATTACACTGTTTCTGTATTTGGGGTTGGCCAGAACCGAACTCATAATGTAAAAATGTAAACAATAAAATATGTAAATACGTAAAAAAAAGATTCAAAATGATATAACGCAACCTTGTATAACTCCTTTATTGATTAGGTACCACGCTGTGAGAGATTTGCTATTTTATAAAGATATTCTACTATCTGCGGCATCTGCTAGCTCAAATTAGAATATTACAAAAAAATAAACATTTACAAAGAGTAAGGTCAATATAAAGAAGCCACTAAGTGGATTTCACGAAATTAAATATATAGGTACCTATCCTTAAAAATGAATATTAAAACAATAGCGTGTGTTTCGGCGCTGGTTCAGTGAATTGGTAATTCTGCTCTGGCCGGCACGATGCCTGAACCGTTTAAGTGGACTGTAATTTAGGGATGAACTTGGTCGGGGAAGGAGAAGACAAGGGAATATTATCACCAGAACTGAGAGCGACTTACCCCGTTCCGGCGATTCACTGGTGGTTGCCTTCCGCCCTCAGATGAACACTGACCAGAGCACTGGAGAAAATTGTACGTACACAAAACACAGCACAAAATAGATACAGGTGTAAGATGAAGATGAAGGAAGATGATACCGCGCGTTATTGAAGTTTTCTGTAGAAGGTTTCTGTACCGCGCGATATGTCGTATGTAACTACAGTATGCAACTGAATAATGGCTTCTCCGGGCGGCGCGGCGAGCCGACTACTAGCGGTCGTCTCAGCGTGGTGACAATACCTTAAAAAGGATGGGATATGGGTAGGTAGGAACCTAAACGCCCGAACAGCGTGTAAAAGAAAAAAACAATTTTAATAATGTAGGTACAACATATTACACTGTGGATAAGGAAAAGAAAAACAAAAGGAAAGAAAAAAGTAAGTATAGAAAATAATATAAAAAAGAAAAGAAAGAAGTAAAGAAAAGAAAAGAAAAGAAAAGAAAAGAAAAGAAAAGAAAAGAAAAGAAAAGAAAAGAAAAGAAAAGAAAAGAAAAGAAAAGAAAAGAAAAGAAATAAAATGAAATGAAATGAAATGAAATGAAAAGAAATGAAAAGAAATGAAAAGAAAAGAAAAGAAAAGAAAAGAAAAGAAAAGAAAAGAAAAGAAAAGAAAAGAAAAGAAAAGAAAAGAAAAGAAAATTTAAAAAAAAGAAAAAAGAAAAGAAAAGAAATATAAAAGCAGCAGCATCAAGGAAGAGGAAGGAAACACGAAAGGAGCAATCTGGAAAGGAAGTCAATGTCGCCAACATGAAATTTATTGCACCATACGTTATGGAGGATTCATATCATACTTCTGACAACTCTAATTGCTGAGTTTTGTAATTTTATTACCAAAAAAATCCAAATTATTGAATACATTACTATTCTACATACATACATGAATTTTCCTTGTTAAACAAGTGCATAATATAACGCAATCGGTCTAGGCATTATTCGAACTCGCGTCCAATGGACAACTAACCCAATGCGCTAACCGTTCTGCCATCGACTCATCTATATTATTAATTAACTAATATTAATTTACTAATTAACGATGATTGATGGCGCGTGATGAGCGAGAAACATCACCAGAACGATGACAAATAATGTTCCACGCACAAAAACTCGAAAATCAAACAAAATGAACCTTTTCCCTTTTTAAATTTTCAAAATCGATCTAATAACGATATAATCCTGGACAGAGTCAACAAAGCGGCTTACTATGACCGATGCTTTAGTGTGAGTGTTCCTATTAAGTGGAATACCTCTAGATATCCGCAGTACTCAAAGCAAGAGCACTTTCACTAAAGGACTAAAAACAGCTTTGTTTCAGAGAGCAACACAACATTAAACTATCAGCGCCCTTGGTATGATCCCGAATCATTAAACGGCGCTATACAAATGACTTATTATTATTATTATTATTAATCCACTAATTAAAAAAAATAATGATGACTCAACTTTCAAATTTTAATTTTTTTATATTATTTAACACATTTTATTTTTTAAATAAATCAACTTATTTGACACCTACATCGTAAATTATTAAAAGGATTTTGAAATATATACATAAATAAAAAACGCCTGAATTGCAACATGTACATATAATGTAGGTATAGCAGTCTTAATTAAAGTTCAGAAATACAAAATTGTCTAATTTTATAAAAATATAAAATAAATCTAGTCTGAAACCACTTTTACGTGCATTGTTATCGGGAATACACCAAATTTGAAATTTTCAGAGCACTAATTATTTACTGCCAATACTCTTGTTATATAATATTTTTTGTGTATTTACATAGGTATTATTTATAAATTCAAGTCACTCTAGTGCTCATACGTTCATGCTTACTTTTGCTCCAATCAAAACCTTTCTCCTGAAAGTTTGAAGGGAATAGCCAAAACTTTCAACAATGGCTAGGTAATGAGCGTAGAAAAACTTTGGCACAAATCAAATTTGCCAAAAAAATGTTATGAATTCAACAAAGGATATAATTTTATTGATCATACTTACTTCTATTTATAAATCTATTCACGGAAAAATATATTTTACAAGAAAAGGGTGATATTATAGGTACGTAGTAGATACATACTTAATATAAAAACTTTAGATCTCTTAGCAGAATTTGTAAGATAACGAAGTATGAGAAAATAAGAAATGAGGACACGAGGAAAGATTGCAAGATGAAGAAAGATATTATTAATATAATGAAGTTAGCATATTAAGATGGTTTGGCCACTTGGGAAGGATAAATGAAGAACGTCCGGCGAAGAAAATATACGAAGCTGACAGAAACGGAATAAAAGGTCGGAGGCACCCAAGAAAAAAAAGTCTGTTAACTGCATTCAATGTAAAACAATACGGAGCAGTACAAATTCTAATTATAATTATTGTCGATCGTCCTTTTGTAAATATCTGATAAAATATAGAAAGTTCTATTAATTTCGTAATAGAAATTCCAATAACGTACCGTCTTAGATCAGTCGAAACCCTAGAAAGGTTTTTGTTTGAAGACGGTGTAGAGATAAGCTATGTGCTCCTGTCGTATATTTCATCGAATATCGTATCTTAATTATTGTAAGTTTAGTTAATATTCAACAGGAAGGCGGATTTAGTAGTTGAGGCTGGGAGACCATATGTCTTGCCGATAGCGAGAAACGGCCACTTATTCCTAAATGTCCTTTTGAGACTGTTTCCTAGAGTGATTCAACCCTACATCATACATAACTCCCGTCTGATCCGCAGAAATGGTATAATACTAAAATAATAATATGTAATTCAGATCAAAGATATGAAAACAACTTAATCGTTGGGAGGGAGTTTGAAATTGAACGATAAAAACTAACACAGCCCGTTTCACCAAAACTCCTTCTTCCTCATTGGCCTCATGACTGAGAATGGCGGCTACACTCAATAACCCGTCAAATGGTCCACTTTCGAGTAGGATAGTCCTATGCAGATCGAAGGGCTTCAAAAATTGAGGATTCTGTAGCAGACTTAACAAGGTCACTGAATTGGGTCACCGAGCGACATCTGGATCTTCTACCTCGATAACATTTTATATATGGACACGTTATACGACAGCAAAACTCTACGAAAAACGGTATAGTTTCAACGAATTCTCACAATATCAACAAGAAAGAGCACACACGACAGAATACATCAAGGAAGAAAGAGATAATACAATAATATATATATATACAGACACTTACTGCAGACATATTTACTCTTTTACTCCAATGCCATCATATTATAATAATTATATCTCACTCCTTCTAGAAATATGTTCAAAATATTGAAGTATAAAACTATAGGCTGATTATCAACTGACATGGTAACCCTTTTGTCAAATCTCCTAATGGTTAATTTCCCCTTTCACTTTTTACGTTCCACTTACGTATACGTGCGACAGAGAGTTATAATAAACTCGTTCTAAAACGAAACGAGTGGGTTGTGGCCAACGCTATACTCCTCACTATCAAGTTACTCTACAATTTATACAAATTTCGTATCGAAAATTTTCTGCATTTTCATGAAATGAATTCGTTAAATTATTTTTGTTTATATATTGTATTATGAGAACTTAACAATTATTCAATGACATTTCATGAAAGTGGTGTGTCTTTTTAGCAATTTGAAAATAATAATATCAAATTTAAGTTTCCTGAACTCGGGGTCATATTGAAATATTTGACAATTAAAAACATTGAGATGCTCTGATCAGATATCCTTCGATAGTGGGGTCTAAGCGAGTGTTAGATATACAAATTTGCAAAATTTGAAAATAATCGAATGAGTGCATTAGTCTTTATGGGGACACGGAAGGAGCCTCCACGTAGATTGAGTTTCGGTTAACTTCGGAAAAGCAATCGGGCGTCCCTGGAAACGGCAGAATGCCGGCCAATCCTTCCACCACCGGAGCACCAACCAATATGATGGTGTTCCGGACACGGAAAGTAAGTATTAGTCTTTATAAAGTGGAATAAACAAGCCGTAGGTAGGTTCATAACACAGAGCACATAGCACATAGTACACAGCACACACACAGATATAATGTACATTGTAATAAAACTTTTAGAATACAGTCTCAGCATAATACTAGTTGATAATCTGCAATAAAAAAAAAAAACTTAAAAATTGCGAAATCAACAGGATGGACGCATCTCGAATCCCATCCATAGTGGCAAACGAAATCTCACCAGGGCATCGCCTCCCCGGAAGACCACCGAAGAGGTGGTAGCTGGACCTCAGCTTCACAGGAATAGCTTTCTCTAAAAAACAAATCTAAAATAAGAAGAAGAAGAAGAACCAACATGATAATACACCAGTTTTATTTTAAAATTTTGTGGTCGTCTTCACAGACTTGATAGAAATAGGGAGAACATTAAACATAACAGGTGCTATGTAAGAATAATTTCTCTGACCAAATAAGGTGTTCTTTCTTATTCGGTCAGAGAAATTATCGTGAACTCTGTCTGAGCAGAACTTGGGAGAGACACTCTAGTCAATCTGTTTTGTTGTTGTCTAGTAGCTGTGCCAATATTTCAGAAAAAAATGCACAAAGCTTGCTTGATAAATAATTGCCTAGGGCTGAATATACCTGATTCTTTATACAATTTGTCTGTTGAACACAATAGTTTATTAATTACATACCTAATACCTACTTTTGACTAGAAAAAATAATATTACAATTCAGCGATACCAATTGTATTGCGAGGAAAAGAGGTTCAAAATACATGGATTTGTTCAGAGTTGATAAACAATGAAAATGTTTATATCACATGCAAACATATTTTAACGTAGAACCAAATATGTATATATATCGTAAAACCGACTCGTATATATCATAAAATATGTCTACTTTAATTCTCATATCACATAATTAGCTGCTGGTGATAATGTGTTTTTTCTTCTGCATAAATTTACTTAAAACTTTTAAAGTTACTAGTGCTTCAGAGGTATGTAATTCATATATGATATAGCTCATGGGAAAAAATATCAAAACCTTCAATTCGAAAAGTCGTCCGCAATTAATAAGTATTCTTTACCACGAATTCGATAGGTACTAAATAAATTTATTCTAAACTTAGCCAAGAGATTTGATGATGCGTATCATGAGAAATCATGAAACTCATCGATATGCGTATTCCTATATAGGCGAATTGTATGAAAGACAATATTACTACATATTTACATAACATCACGCTATGTCCCTCAGGAGGTAGGCAGAGAGAACCAAACGCCATTATTCTATCTTGACACACATTCATTTCAAAATCGGTTTTTATAATATATTTTATTTTTAAGGCCCTATTAGGATGTAGGTACACAAATATGCACACTACATTACATTCTAATGTATGAAACATGAAAAAATATTGTATATCACCTGATCTGTGATATACAACATTTACTCGTGAAGAAAAGATAAAATTTAGAGTTTTTTTTAAATAGCAAGAATAGTTCTCTTTCTCTTACGATTGAAGTAGAAATCTATTTCATAGGCCTTGTTGTTTTTTATTTACTTACGATAAAATAATAGAAAAGGGTTTTACTAAAACTTACTTTACAAGTATAAAACAGATTCAAATTAAAAAAAAACCTATGCAATAAAATGAAGAAGTGAATACAATTTTTTTTTCTCTTTTGAAGGTATTAGGTAAAAGATTTTCAAAATTATACTGCATAGCCTACTATAGCCTCTTAGTGAAAACCAAAATACTTTTTCACCATAATACAGACAACAAATCATAGAATTATAATCTAAGCAATAAATATAAGGAAAAAAATACAATTCAAAATAATTATAAATCTTGTATAACATTTTATAAAATATGAAAGATACCAATACGCAATACGCCCCCAAATGGATTTTCGTGTAACAATAAGTAGTCTAGCCGCAGTTTCAACCTAAACATCCCCAATGGTAGGTATATCACATTTCTCTCAAACCTTTTGCTATCTTCCTTCCGATCTTATCGCATTAATGTGTTATTGTGGAGAGGATAATTCAGTTTGCATCTCCAACGAGCTAATCTGCCATCAGATGTGTCGTCTTTGAGGACGGGAAAGGGAAAAACAGATTATTCGATATGAAATTTCCTCCCATTTCCGCTGTGCTGGGACAAAGGCAGGATTCAAGACAAAGGCGCTGTGCTCCAGTCCATATGGCGAGAGATTGGAAAATGTTACGTTTTGTGGTTTTCACATTGTCCAACATTTCAATGGATGTAATTACGGGTTCGACAAATCACGGAAGAAAATGGAAAACGTACATGGCGGTTAAATAAATTGAAAATCTTTCGATTTTTGTGTAACCGAGTTTCCTGTCACCTCCGCTAACCATTTGTCTTCCGAAAGATGCTGACAATCTTGTTGAAAAATTCAATTTGGATCCGGTGACACAAGATATGGTCAAATAACAGCTTTCACTATCTGAAATCAGTAAAGCAGAAATTGAATGACTTACTTCATATACCTAGATCCCTTCTTTTTTACTAATAACCATTTGATTACTCTAACCAAATATTTTGCCGCACAGCCAAACCGTAAATAATAGTTAAAAATGAATAACCCAAAACAAAAGTTTAGTTAAACTTCTTGCTTGATGTAACACACGAGATACAACTGTCGACAGCAATAGTGTGTATAATTGAATAATACGTACCAAACTATAAACAAATTAATAAATATTTTAAGATTTTAAATTCTATATTAAACAACGCAACGATCCATGGTGCGGCAAATATTGGGAATAAGTCTGAGTGATTTTTTTTTTTTTTTTCGCTACTCCCACCACCACCCGCTCTGCCTATGGGGACTGTAATCGGCCCCTTCACAGAACGCTAAGTGAACGACAAAAAAAAATGCATAGCACGAAAAGTAGCTCATGGAGCCCTCTAGATTAGCAATCTCGGCACCATAGTGCAAAAAGAAACAATCAACGAGTGCGAACAGAAAATTCACACCCGTGGACCGTCTATGACCTCAGATCCCCCTACATGCAAACCATCAGAGAAGTGACCAAGATCTCTGGAAATAATTAATTTAACGGGAATCTTCTAAAAGTAAGGCACCATATCTATGACAGAAAACCTTAAAAGCTTTATAATTTTTCTTCGAGATCACAAAATCCGCATGACCAATGGGACCTTGAAGAGGCCCACGGACAGCAACGAGGAGCTCCGATCTATATGAGGACACCATTGGGTGGCAACATTCCCAAAGGATATGTTCCGAAGTTTGGTCCGGGTATTGACAGAAATGACATGAGGCAGAGGAGGCAATGTTAAATCGGTGAAGATAACTTTTAAAGTTTCCGTGTCCTGTGAAAAATTGGGAAGTCCAAAAGTCTGGAACAACCCAGGGAGATTTAAGACGATACCTCACGTCGGGAAAAAATAAGTAGGTAATTCTTCCCACTGAGCAGGCCGTCCAGCGAGTCTGCCAGATGTTCTGCAAATTTTCATTTACAGTCCTTTCAACAAAGCCACGTGACACTCGACCCTCTGGAGGGAAGAGAGGAATATTTCCGATCATAGAAGAACAGCCCCGCGTAAGGTTGAAAACAGCCCCTCTACGCTGAAGTTCCTGAGTGATTATCAGACGCCGGAATTTTTACTACAGCCATCTTTGTGTGAAATTATGAACAACATTCTTATTATTTTTATTTGTTTTGTTGTAACGCCATCTATTGAGAGAATTGTTTTTTTTGTAAATAATGAGAGCAACAATTCTTATACCTGAGGTGACAAATGCATTTTTCGCATAGAAGTCACCCCTGAATTGCGCCAGACTTATAAGGTCATTTTTGTCTTATTTACCTACTTGTACCAATGTTTAAGTAATCGAATATTTTTATTATTGCATATGCGCAATAATAAAAATAGATGGCTGTAGTAAAAATTCCTTATTTTCAAGCGAAAAGAATTTCAGTATTACAATATATAGAACTTTCAAAATTGAATTGATAGGGATCTCATTAAAAAGGCATAATTGGTGAACGTTGCGCAAGCGCATAAAGTGATCACGTAAACCAGCCGATGACAGGTCGTAAGCCCTGTAGGTGCCTTGATTTCCCGGTTCTCCTACAGTAAATATTCCAACTTCGTCTCTATTGAGATAATTAAAAATCTGTTAAACAATATATGTATTCTGCAAAGCCAAGTTGATGTTTTTTGACTTAAAATTGAAACGTTAAAAATATAGACCTGGCATAAAAATCTCGCGTATTTACCTTGATACTTTGTCGATATAATAAGATAAATAAATTCTCGTGAACAAATCGACAGTTGGAATACAGGAAGCCAAATAGTTTTTTTTTCAGTGTATCTCTAATTTATTTATGATTACCTCTCTACCCACCCCATAATGGATTCTGCATGATAAAATATGTAATAACCTATGTGGATTTATTGGTTATTATGAATTTTTATTTATCTATCTATTTTTTGTATCTCTTTTCTTTGATACAAAACCTTTATAAGTGTATATTAGATTTTTTTCATCCAAGTGCCTATAGGGATGATTTTGTTTATTCTATGTGAGTCAATCGGCTAATCAAGGAGACGAGCTTTTTTATTCAAAATTAAAAACCTTTAATTATCTTTGGAAATTCATTGAACAAACCGCTTCAAACAAATATACCATTAACGAGATTGAACATTGACCACGGATACCTTTTGAAGAGCATCCTCTTTTTTCCGTTAATTTATCCACTCGAATCAGATATCCATTCCTTCTTGAATAAACAAATAAAAAAAACAAGGAATACTTTTCGTAGCGATAAGTAAAATACAAAATAATGAATGACATTACACTTATTTATATATACATTTATTTTATCATATAATACAAAATAATTTTTTGATAATATTAGCATACTAGCGGACCAGACAGACGTTGTCCTGGACGAACCTCGGCTTGCCTGTTATTAGCTGGTTTAACATACATAAAAAGGATGGATTAGGTACCTTATGAAAGGAAGCACGGCACATGCGTGTATACCTACATATCAGTCTTGCCTCAATACATACCTAATGGGTAATGAACTATATATGTAAGATGTATTTGTTACCTGTTATAGTTTAAGATTACCCGGCCCTGATGGGATACACACTAATATTCACTTTCTCTCTCTCTCTCTCTCTCCCTCTCCCTCTTTCTAGTCACAAAAAAAAATCGAAGATTCAGAATCCCCTAAAAATTGATTTTTTTATTTGAGATGGATATTGAGAAGTTTGGAGAAAGACTTTTCAAAGAATAATCTTGGTCTATTTTGAATTTTGAAACTTAAATTAGCTATCATTAAAACAATTAAAAAATGCAATAAAAGTACCTATCTATATATGTATATATCTTTCAAACATAAAATATATATTTATAACTTCATTTTATAGTAGGTACGGAGTTGTACATTTTTTCACTATAGAAAATTTATTCTAATATAAATTTGTTGTTTGATCTTGACGTTTCAATGACAAAATATACCTTTATAACCTCACTATTACGGAGGTTTTTAACAAAATAATATAATATTCATAAATTAATTGAAATATTTAAACAAAAATATTACGAAAACTTACATTGAGATGACTTTGATATACCAATCGTCATAATACCACTTAAAACAGAATATACTTGGAAAAAAACTAAATAACTTTGTACAATAATAATAAAAAAAATATACAAATAACTTAATAATTTCATAAAATATTAAAAATATGAAAACAAATACCGCAAACAGCGTTGAGAAAACATCAAGTTTTAATGTTATAACCAACATTGCATAATATTATGACATCGGAAGCCAATGTTCCCACTATTCAAAATGCGTATTCCGAAAATATTTATAACTATTCCCATTTTTATTATTCTTTTATTAACCTCCTTTTTGTGAATCTAATCCATTCAAGGACTCATAAAAACACACACAAAAAGTTTCATCAAAATCGGTTCAGCCGTTTAGGAGGAGTTCAGTGACATACACACGTACGGAAGAATTATATATATAAAGATACATCGTACAGGCATATAAAAAGTAAATATGAGTTATTTCAATTCTTAAAAGTAACATAAGATCATTTGAATCATAGAGTGACAATTCGTCCCTCTGCTGACTAACTGTCGTTTCTGACTTTTTTTTGCAAAATCGAGTCAGGACAACCAATGTGTATTTATATGTTGTACCTACGCCTGTTCTCACTAAAGGTCTCGACTTTATCACCTCCCGTTAACTTGGAATAGATTAGTGATTTGTTGTTTACGAATTACTGAAAACAAAATCTCACTAATATAACTATGTATGTGCAAATACGATTCTACTTTACATAAGAATGATTCATATATTGTATAAGATTACAAATAAAATATTAAAATATATCTACACCGTGTCACTGTGTCGCCGTGCGCAAAACACTAAAAACGCTCTCCTGAACAATTTCCATTTTGCAGATACGACTGTTAGTCAGGAGAGGGACGAATTATTCAAGATAATGAATAGTAATGAAACGGTCTGTATTGATCACGATTTTAGTGCAAATGGGCATTCGAAATGGAGTCTTGACACTTGTGTAGGTATAGAAAAAGACTTAAAACATCTTTGTTTCGCTGAATCAAGGACTATAAAAGGTGGAATATTTTTGAATGAGTTATAAAATCATTTCTAGACAGATTTCTCAACATATTTTTCCAAATAACAATTATACATACATACCACCACAGCATATCTCACAGTTTGGGGTCACCAGCGACATGTGTGCGGATGTGCAAAAACTTATGGCCGTAAACGTCATGATGATCGTCCAGAAAAATAAACCTCATGATATTTACCTAATATTTGAGAACGGAACATCATACTCCTCATTTTTAATATTGGTAGCGAGGTACATAATAGTATTTATTATTTACCATATCATCACGCCATTTTCCTATTTGAGAAAGGTAGGGTGAACCGAACGCCACAGATTCCTCTCTCTTGACATACATTTTTAGCTTCATTCACGTCGTAATATTATGCACCCCCCCCTCGGCGAGGTGCGTATGTATCGCGAATCTCCTCCCTATTTGATGGGAGGGGCGAAGCCCGAGGGGCGCGGGGGCGGCCGCCCTCCGCAGGCCGCCCCGACGGACGTTCGGTACTGATAGGTACGAGCTTCAGAGGGCCGAGTCATCACAACATAAATAGTACATCTTCTTCTTCTTCTTCTTCAGCCCCTTTCACTCCACTGCTGGATAAAGGCCTCTTCCTGAGTTTTCCACTTCTCTCTATCCTGGGCGCTCTGTTTCCACCCATGTCCCACCAGTTCGACAATATCGTCAGTCCATCTCCTCTGTGGTCTCCCTACACCTTTTCTACTATGGTAGGGTCTCCAAATCAGAATTTTGGGGGTTTATCTATCATCTCTCTGTCTTGCCACATGACCTGCCCATTGCCACTTCAGCCTTCCCATTCTTTGTGCAATGTCGGTGACCTTTGACCGGCGTCTTATTTCCTCGTTTCTTATTCGGTCTCTCAATAAAAAAGTACATAGTGTACATATATGTGTGTCTAGTCCTACCCGTAGAACTAGACACACTCTTCTTACCACTCAACACACCGACTATGCTCAACATGCAACAATCTACAGAATCTGTAATACATATTATAGGCATTTCCAAGAGATTGACATATTCTTACTTAGCGCCCCCACATTTAAAAAATATATCAAACTTAAAATTTCATCCTCATAATCAAATTTAACACTTAATTATACTGACACATTTATATATGCAATTTCACACATCATTCACACAATATCTCACCATAATATGTAACCATTCCTAATATATCTTAATATACCTACTACAATAACTTCAGCGACAACCTGTAATTGGCTTTATTCTTAATCAAATTATCTTTATGTTTTATAATTTATTATATGCTGTATGTTGTCCTTTAAATAAAATAAATAAATAAATATATTCTTTTTCGTTTAAATTATATAGCAAATTGTGATTGTTATAAATGTAGGAATTAATTATGTTAGATATGGTGTAATAATATTATTTATATATGTGTTGCGATATATATTTTTTTGTTTTCAAAGTAGTGGGGAGTTTAGCTCTGTTTACATCCCACTCATTGTGTCATTGAAATTAATAATTGTTTACGGTTACGCTACCGCAAAAAGAAAATAATTCCCTGCGAAATAATTCAAGTTATGTCAAATATTCAATTCGCGTCGCCCATCTACATGGTTTATATAATTAAAAAATAATTAGACCCCGGGCCACTTTACATTTTTCCAAAACGTAACCGACGCCGACGTGGGCGGGTCCGAAAACAAATTAATATTATCTTGTAAATACTAAAATTCAGCAAAACGAAGGTTCGGTTGGTGTAGTGGATATGTAAAAGGCAACCTTTAGTGAAAAGCTATTAAGGGCAGTTTCGGTGATTCCAGAAAACATCACCCTGGAAATGCTAAGGGTCTTCATAGCCAATTATTCCGTTTGAATGACTTGGTAGCGATCCTAATTACGGACCCTATAGGCAAATAATAAAGAAGCTTTTAGGCGTTGACAAAACAGAACGTTGTAAGCAACACACCATTCTCAGAGATTGTAATCATTTAAAAAAAAAACACAAAAAATGGTCGTCAATGAACATCATCTGACTAACACTATTGTTTGTGTCATTTAAGAGAAACACAAAAAATATTGTACATCACCTATTTTTTTTTTATTTCATATTACTTGAAATGAAAATGAAAAAATGAAATGAAATTATTTATTTCCATTTTTTACACATACATATATATATATATATATATATATATATATATATATATATATATATATATATATATATATATATATATATATATATATATATATATATATATATATATATATATATATATATATATATATATATATATATATATATATATATATATATATATAATATATATATATATATATATATATATATATATATATATATATATATATATATATATATATATATATATATATATATATATATATATATATATATATATATATATATATATATATATATATATATATATATATATATATATATATATATATATATATATATATATATATATATATATATATATATATATATATATATATATATATATATATATATATATATATATATATATATATATATATATATATATATATATATATATATATATATATATATATATATATATATATATATATATATATATATATATATATATATATATATATATATATATATATATATATATAACAATAACAAAAAATAACTATATTTTAAAAATACAATTGTTTCTATTTGGAAATTTACTGCCTCACTAAACAAGTCTGTTCTGAGGCAGTACTGTTTCAATTTGCCCTGTGGTTACATGTTTTTGAATGCAAACCATGTAACCACAAATATTTCTGGGGCAAATAACAGAAACTATGTCGAATATTAATTTCACACGCACCCAATAACAAGTTGCCACATTCTGGAGACTTACGATATTATATAATCGTCTCACAGATCCAGACTGAAAACACAATTAAAAACTGTGTCTCCACCGGGAATCGACCCGGACCTTTGGATCAGCAGTCAGATACCCAATCGAATGAGCTGAATATATTTTGTGGGTTCAGGGAAAAAGACTTTCAAAATACACTATATAGCCTACTATAGCTTAATTCATCACGCAAATATTGCTTCTCTGGGCTGGAAACACTGCTTAGTTGGAAGAAATTGTCGTATGGCAATAAACTTGCCACTTGCGCAGGATGCAAGGAAGTGTTTATTTGTTTATTTTAAAATAGCCATACTTTACTTTTACTTCACTTGTCTGTCTGCACTGGAATTTCGCGATCGATTTATAAATAAACTAGTGAACCCCCGGCAAACTTCGTATTGCCTGTATAATTAAAAATGGTCCATAACCACCCGTCGCTTTAGACCCTTCAGTACCTCCCGTCCCTTCAGTACCTCCCGTCCCTTCAGAGCCTCCCGTCCCTTCAGTGACTCCCGTCCCTTCAGGACCTCCCGTCCCTTCAGAGCCTCCCGTCTCTTCAGTGACTCCCGTCCCTTCAGTGCCTCCCGTCCCTTCAGTGACTCCCGTCCCTTCAGTGACTCCCGTCCCTTCAGTGACTCCCGTCCCTTCAGTTACTCCCGTCCCTTCAGTTACTCCCGTCCCTTCAGTTACTCCCGTCCCTTCAGTTACTCCCGTCCCTTCAGTTACTCCCGTCCCTTCAGTTACTCCCGTCCCTTCAGTTACTCCCGTCCCTTCAGTTACTCCCGTCCCTTCAGTTACTCCCGTCCCTTCAGTTACTCCCGTCCCTTCAGTTACTCCCGTCCCTTCAGTTACTCCCGTCCCTTCAGTTACTCCCGTCCCTTCAGTTACTCCCGTCCCTTCAGTTACTCCCGTCCCTTCAGTTACTCCCGTCCCTTCAGTTACTCCCGTCCCTTCAGTTACTCCCGTCCCTTCATTACCTCCCGTCCCTTCATTACCTCCCGTCCCTTCATTACCTCCCGGTCATACGCTCGACAATTCATCAAAGTTTCATTGAAATTGATTGAACGGTTCCAAGGATAGTCCACCTTCATCGGTAAAATGACCTGATACCCGATGAAGAAGAAGAAGAAGATTTTTTTTAATCCAGAAACCATCCCGGTCATACACTCGACAATTCATCAAAGTTTCATTGAAATTGAATGAACGGTTCCCAGGATAGTCCACCTTCATAGGTAAAATGACCTGATACCCGATGAAGAAGAAGAAGAAGTTAAAATTTTTTGATCCAGAAACCATCCCGGGCATACTCTCGACAACTCACCAAAGTTTCATCGCAATCGGATGAACGGTTTAGGAGCGCATTCAACACATACATGATACATACATAGATACAAACATTCAAATTTATAATATAGATTCTCGACCAATTAGAGCCGACCGCCGTGGCACAGTTGTAAAGCCGTTCGGTTTCTATGCGGGCGTCCTGGGTTCGATTCCCAGCAGAGGAGAAATTTATTTAAATTTATTTCTCGCGCAAATATTGCTTCTCTGGGCTGGAAACACTAGTCAATTGGAAGAAGTTGCCATGCGGCAATAAACTCGCCACTTGCGCAGGGTGCAAGCAAGTTTTCATTTTTATTATTATTATTATTATTAGCTCTGAATCTTGCAGTATTTGTGTATTACCGATAACAATGCATGCTAAAACTGTTTCCAGCTTGATAAAACGACACGATATTTAATGTACCTACTATAGTGAATAATCTATTACGAATTTAAAATGCGAAGAAAACTTTGAAATATGTTTCCTTATTTTTTTTTATTTATTTGTTAATGAATATTGTCGTAGATCTTCACAAAAAATATTCGTCAAAAAAATAATATTGTGCTATAGTTTGAAAATGACAATTTTTGTTTTGTGAAGTGAACGAAATAGATCGACGCAGTATTCAAACCCTAATCAACTGAATCTACTCCAGTGCTCTTTCATCTGCTTATATTTATTTTACAAGATATTATTTAAATTCATTTTTTTCAATTGTTAAGATTGCAAATAACAACTCCCTCTAAATAATAATATAGTTTCATCTAAATACAAAGAGATCTACAAAAATTACTCATCAATAAACAAATTGTTCATACATATTCACAATTATTGAAACCGATGGGTTAGACAGACATATACCTTCCTTTGTTGTTAAATGCATTAAGATTAAAATTAAGCTGTTTATAATTATAACTACCAAATATCTATGAAATACATTGGTTTTAACCACACTTAAAAGATAACAATAAACCAATAAATACAATATTATTTACCTTTCGAATTTTACTGCTGTCGTTTTCTTTTGTTACAGACCTAATGGACACAGGGGACTACAACCAGTGACCCAACTACTTTCATTGTATTAAAACGTACATTTGTATAGATTCATTTGCATTATATAACTTCTTTTCAACCGTTCAAAAACCAACATTTTTATACACCTGTCATGTAAATTTTGTATATAACCACTAGTCTTGTAGAGCATTATTCTGACGATGTGCTTTGCACGAAACGCGTCAATAATCTAATAAATACAATAGAACTATAACCAAGTATTTTTATATTTTTATAACATATCAACGTACAAAGAGATGTTTCCGTACAATTGAATGAAAGAATTAACTAACATAAATCTTCACTCTATTCACAAATAACAACTGTAATATAATATTGAGCTTCGGTGTTTTTCCGTTTTTGCGTAAACTCAAAGAACAGACTGGCCTTCAGCGTCGATCGCCCCAGTAAAAGTTTGAAGCTCAACTAAATAGTTTGATTTTAAAGTAGAGAATACTCTCAACATAGTCATAACCCATTTCATAGGCGTGTCTAAGACATTTCCGTCCATCATGTTTAAGTTTGTGATTTATGATTAATTTGAAAACTGAAGTTTAAACAGTTAACTAAACTCATTTTATTAGTATTATTATTATTATTATTATACGTGTTCTTCCCGTAATAGACATCAAATAAGTAGGTATCATTAAATTTGATAAACATCTAGTCTTATCAAATGCGACCTCAATTATTTATGAAAAATTTAATAAAAACTACGTAATGTGAATATCCAGATCCATTCCATTCATTCCCTAGTTCCTTCTTTGTGTCCGGAATCTTTCCATACCTAAAATCTTCGTCCTCCATGAACGTTATTTTAATAAGATTGTCTAGCTAGTATCTAAATAAATTCACTCCTTTTATTCAGTGAAACTGTCTCTAAGAAAAATACGGAAAAAATATCTATATAAAAATCAAAATTCCGTCCAAAACATCGATTTTAAAGATAATTCAAAATAATTAATAGTTTTTTTTTATTTAATCGTTGATTGGTCTAATGGGCCTGATATAACTTTTGCTGATTCTTATGTGATATGACTTCCTGGATTCTGAATATATATGTACATCATTTATATACATAACCATAGATCCAACAAGCTGTCACTAAGAAAAATGCGAATAAAATATATATTTGAAAATTAAAAATTCCGTCCAATACATCGATTATTATGATAGTTCAAAAGGAATAATACTTTTTTATTTAATCGTTGATTGGTCTAATGGGCCTGACACAACTTCTGCTGATTCATATGTGATATGACTTCCTGAATCTGAATATATACATCGTTTATATACATATAAACTGAGAATCTCCTACATATCATCTTGGAGGGAATGGTTGCGGGTACAACTGGCATAGGGCGTCCCCGCCGGGAGTATTTAGAAGAGGTGTGCCGCGACATGCATTGTACCTCTTACACGGAGATGAAAAGAGTCGCTGAAGACCGAGCGGAGTGGAGGAGGAGATGCGTCAATTTAATGCTACCAACCAATCTTCAAGATTGAAACAAAAGAAGAAGATATACATAACCATAGATCCAAGAAGTTGAGATTTGTGACGGTAGGTGATAGAGGGAAAGCAAAGGCACGTATTCAGATTAAAAATGTCATTTTACATGAGATTCTGCAGTAATAGTGTATCGTCGTTGTAAATTGTTATAGGCATAATGAATATTTTGATCAATGCTGTCATACTGAAAATATTTTTACCAAATAAAATTGAGTTGAGTGTCACAATCTCCCCAACCCAACGCTACGTAGTGAGTAAAATGGACCCAATTTTCAACAGCTCTATCTAACAGATCCATCGGCGCAGTTGTCTTGTAGAATACCACCAGAAGTATCAATGTCGAGCCTACTAGTTAGTGGACCAGGAATTGTTCCCATTCATCGGCCTTGACAAGTGAACTGATTGATCTAGATTAAAATTCCTCACCTTCTATATAAACCCTCACGGCACATTCAACATTTTTCAGTGTGTCTACCTATTATCTGAGCAATCTAAAAATGTTTTTTACGATACGTTAGGTCTGTTTTAGGAAAGGCAAAAATATTTATTCATCTTTCTGTACAAAATATAAACAAACATATTGCGGGCTTATTGCCATTAGGCAATTTCTTCCAACTAACCAGATGCATGGTCTGTTGCGGAAACATGCGTGCTTTTCATGCTATTCTTTATTTTCTTACACAGCCCGATAAAGTTCTGTCGTGGCGGTCGTTCAATAAATAATAAAACACGTTCGTATTTATCTCAAGTGACAAAATTCCACAGAATAATAATAGCATATAAAGAAATTCAAATAAGCCATTTACATAGGTACATATACCACATCACAAGAGAAAACAAGGGATATACCTAAGAACAACTTATTTATTTATTGTAGGCTTGATTTATTTATACAGTATTGATGAATTTGAAAAAGAAAGGTCTTTGAAACTGGTCTTTGTTTGATACTTAATCTTCATACATAGATGCACAACATCAAGCTGTTTACCTATTCGGGATAGGAAAAAAGAACTGAACTCAACACTATCCAACATACATGTTTTGTATAGGAAAACAAAATATTTAAATATCATCAATAATTTGAATTTCAGGTTTAATAGTTTGGTACGTTTATTTATATTTTTTATAACCTAAATTATTTTTTACATATTCTTGCATTACAGGCACACATACTTTCGCCATCGAAAATTGAATCTCATGTTTCCTTTATTTATTATTCATTCACAATCCAGTTACATAACATTAAACATTATAGTCTCCTTCATCGGGTAAGATTATATGCAGCTAGTTATAAAATAGTTTAAACTTATATTAAAACACTTCTGTCTATACGATTATTTGTTTTATTTGTAGATAGGTAGTTATCATTGATATTAAGTAAACTTTACTCGTTCAATGCTTCCTATTTTCCAACAATATATGTATGTAAGCTTAAGTCGCTGACGAAAGTTTCATGCAAGAAAGACATCGTAGTGTTTTAATGATGATGTGATTATTCTGCAGCTATTTTGAGACGTTTGGAAAATAATATTTTTCGATAATTAAAACACTACAGTTTTAATCGAGGATTAACAATCTTAGCAGCAAATGGGACATTATAGTTCCAATAGTGTCGTTTTCTAAATTCGCTGCAGCGAGAATTTCAGCTATTTTGGTGATACAAACAATGAGTAGGTACCTATGTATATTTTGAAAGCTTAACTGAATAGAGAGGATTCCCTCTCTAAGATAAATATGCAATTGGCAATTGGTTATTCTGAAATCGAATCAACTAGATGTTAGATTATTATCTCATTTAATTGAACACAAACATTTAAGAATAAGGCACCTATGTATATACTAGACTAATTGGCCAAACAATTATTGATTTTTTTTCCTCGAAATATAATACATATGTATTTTATTCTTCGTCGATCATTTTTTTGACATTCATTTTGTGTGATTAATTTACCAAAAAAACATTTATTTGTTTACCGATTAATATATCCTTTGACCTCCTTTTTTTCAATTTAGTATGATCTTGTTAAGTACATAATACATAGGTACTGTTCTTACCTGATCTTACATATCTTATTTCTAGATTATTAAATGTTCATCAGGGCATTACATTGATTAAGATTAGATTCAGTCTTTTGAAATCATTTTGATTAAAGATTTCATACTAAATTTTGAACTAATGGTTGAATGTTGATTAAATTATGATGAATTACTGACCTGGTATTGAGCAGAGTTAGAGATCGAGACAATTCATAAAGAGGGTTGCCAAACAATGATCCAAATGGATAAGTCATAACATCAGGCATCCGGGTCTGCGTGTTACTTTCAACGAAGGAATGACTGGCAGATACACCATGAACCACCAGAAGGTTGCATAACATCATGAACAGGTTGAGATGTAGTTGCATCGCAGAATGCTCAAAATCCCTTGGACAGTCTTAAGTCGAGCCAGAAAAACCAGGCAACTCCTGTCGCATAGGTCACTTAACGAGAGGAGAAAAATATCATCTGCTTCAATTAATACTGGAGGGCAAGATAGAAGGTCGCCGGAGGGACTGAAAGGAGACATATGTCTTGGCTGTGTAATATCAAGGAATGGACGGGCTTCAGAACTGTGAAGCAGATATTCCGGGCATCACAGGACATAGAGGGATTCGCCAGAGTGATCGCCAACGTCAGAGATTCCTGTCAGAGCACCAGAATAAGAAGAAGAAACATTACTGAAATATCTAGTCTTTACTCTTATTTTCAGGTTTTGCATTCCATTTCCAAAAACTGCGTATTGATTTTACAAGTAAAAAATCACCATTATAATTGAAGGAAAAACCTATTGTTAGATCAAAGTTTTTTCATCTGCCAATAAAGAAAGAAAGGTCTTTTGTTCTTTTAATTAATATTCATGATGCATTACGAGTATTGTTGGAAATAATATGTTTTGCCATTTAAACTTCTGCAATATACTCGCTGGCCGTAATTAACCGTCCGTCTCTGCTTTAATTGGTTGACAAATGCCTTCGGTGTGGAATCTAATCGATTGATTTCAATGTTCTGTTGGTACAATGGATGCTGGGAGTGGAGTAATTTCCACCGAAAGCGTTTAATTGCAGTTGTGCAGATATTTCCTGGTGTATTGATGCGATGCAGTACAGCTCTAATAGTGCATTGTGTTTAGCCGTACGAAGGCTATGCTCCAACTCTATCATTTCTGCAAACTAATAAATGACAAAAGACAATTTAATTAATGTTCGCGAAATGCTAAACCATGTCTTTGTTAGAAATAAATATATATTCAAAATTTCTGGGACTGAAAACGCCTCCTTGGAAAGAAAGACAAAGAATGCATGGCACTAGACTCATGGTTTCGGCACAATAGTGCAAAAAATAAAAACCAACATCGGTGAAAGTAGGTAATATTCCCAGGCATGGATTGTCGTGAGATTACTTCAATCCTGTGACTGTGTAAAACTGGGCATCAGAGAGTTGACGACGCTCTGGAATTTCTAATTTTTTATTCAGCAGTAATGTCAGATAGAAGGGAACCATAATCTATTCTATATTGTTTTATGGCTATCCACTCGTCTACGAGTGATCCTAGTTGGGCACCATAATCATGGCATAACAATTTGAAGGCTGGAAAGTGGCTTCTTCAAGACCACTGAATCCATACTACTCTTATTATTTGAATTGATATCGCATGCAAATATTGTGAGACGATTAATTTTGCAAGTCTCCAGAATATGGCAACTTTTTATTGGGTGCGTGTTAAATAATTATTTAACATAGTACCTGTTAGTTTCCCGAGAAAGTACATCAATAAATAAATAATTCTTCTCTGGAATGGATTCACTGGTTAGTTGGAAGAAATAGCCACATGGCCACAAAATCGCCACTTCCGCAGGGTGCAAAGATTTTGAATCAGAAAGCGGCTCCTTGTATCTATTTGTATTGGTCTCAATTAAAATATGTATGATAAAATTCGTTACAATGGATTTTGTAAAATAATTGTTTTTATTTACCTTTTTTTGACAAAAATTAAAAAAATAGTTTAGAAATGAATAAACCTTGTTAAAATCACGAATGACCAATAATGATCGGTTTCGAAGTGGCTGCTTCTTCCTGAGGACTCATGACAACTAGCACGAACACTCTTCTAACTTCGTTCCTCAAAACGGATGAAAAAAAAATATACAACAGTAACCCTGGTAGTTTGGGAACCCGTTTTTGGTGTGTCTCGAAGATGAGCATTGAGAATTTTCGTGTCTGAGTAAGTAAGATTCCAAGGCGGATGAAACAGTAGGAGTCTATTGCTTAATGGCAAGTAAAATTACAAAAGCATCGTCCCGTGATCAAATTCCTTTCGTGTCTTGTACCGATATTGTCGGTGAGCGAAACAGGGAGGGAGGAAATGCCTCAGACAAATCATTACAATTATATATTTGAGATGTCGAATTATAAGTTCGTTCCAATCGGTTCATTTTCTGGGATCAAATGCAATAATCTTATAATGTTATCAAACGTCGCTGTCGTTGGAATCTGACGCGGTAGATAATTCAAGAAGAAGAAGAAGCGAATGAATGATTAATATTATCTTTCCGTCAACGTCATACTAATTAAGAATACTACTATGAAAATATGTCACCTTGATAACAACCTGTCAACATCAGCCCCCAGGAAATCAGAAACATATGGCTGGTGGCCAATCATATCTGGTGTAGGTATAATAATAATATAATTACCGACTTATTTTCAACCCGGTATAATATAACTACCATTTTCCACTTAACTCCTAGTTTATTAACGGTTTGTTTGTTATTATTATTTTTGTTAGATACCTACCCTCATTGTTTCATGCACGCCTGGTACCTACATAATAGTAATCGTGTAATACCGACTGGCACGCGCACAAGGCACAGGGAATTCAACCCACCCATAATATATTTTTTGCCGTATAAAATAATTTACCCCCGATACATTATGCGCTCCCAGTACATCATTCTGCTTTTATATTAATGGTCCATTTTTCCGTTACGATTTATAAATTCATGGTCTAAACAATGAAAGCTCAGCCAGTATCAAAAGTACCGGTTTCTTGAGTTTTCTGGATATTTTCATTTGACTGTGTTTTAGGCTCGTATAATATTTTTCTAGCAATCAATCTCATTCTTTTAAACTAAAATTGACTTATTAATTGTGTTTTACTGACAATTTCATACTAAACTTTGATCTTAACGATTTTTTATGATTGAACATAGATTAATATAAAGATTAAAGTATGACCGAGTACTGGTTTATTCATTCTTAAGATTATTTATTTATTTATTTAAACACTTTATTGTACATTACTTAATAGCTAGTACAAATGGCGGACTTATTGCCTAGTGGCAATTTCTTCCAGACAAGATTGAGACACGATTAGATCGTGTCGCGAGTAGTCCTACAGGATTATAAGTCCAAATAGTGTATTTGAACCATGCGCCGATATATTTGGTGCGCTAGAAACTAAAAACAATTTACCTATATTAATCTAAAAATATAGGTACATACATGAGAAACCTGAAAAAAAACGTATTGTTCATTATAAAGGTTAGCGTCCATATAGGCGCAGCGGACGGATTGGACGGAGCCATCAGACGGATTTGCTTGTGGCAGTGCGTCCGCAGAAACGCACCAATCGGATTGCCGACACAACTGTCATTTGGATTTGCTGACAATTTTCCATTGAAAATACAAATACAATTCTTCGGCTTGGTATCGCATACTCGGCTCATACCTAAATGATTTGATTAGATGAAAATTGTAATGAAAACTAAAAAGACAGAATGTAAAAAAAAATATAGCCTTTCTATGTAGGTCAGACATATCTTAATGCCAAATTACATCCAAAACATTTCAGCCGTTTTCGCGTGATCGAGTATCAAACATCTAAACATACAAACATGATTTAATAATACCCCCTATTATTGAGATAATTCCACTATCAAGTACGTTAAAATTTTGAAAATCTGTCTGAGGGAACGGTGATTTCTTTGTAATTTCGGTCGCAATGTACAAAGTAATAAAATACAGTTTGTAAAAAAATTCAAATGACAAGTATTTTAATGGTGATGTCATATAAAACAAGTGGGTTGTGGCCAACGCTAAACTCCTCACTAACAAGTCATTCTATAAAGTATTCAAATTTTGTATGGAAAATTTCCAACATTTTCATGAAATGAGTTTGTTAAATTATTTTTTATTTAAATATTTTATTATGAAAACTTGATAACTCTTCAATGCCATTTTATGAAAGTGATGTGCCTTTTTACGAATTTGAAAACAAAAATTTCAAATTTTAAGTTTCCTGAGCTTGGGGTCACTTTGAAATATTTGACAGTTAAAAAAATTGAGAAGCACTATTCATATATCGTTCAAAATCTAATGGGATCTAATCGAGTATTAGAGATACATATTTGCAAAATTTGAATAGAATCGAATGAGTACTTTAGTCTATAATCGATAAAGTAAAAAATGAACACGCCGTACATAGCACACACACACACAGATACATTGTGATGAAACTTTCAGAATACAATCTCAGCATGATACTAGTTGATAATCTGCAAAAAAAAAATACCCTTAAAAATTGCGAAATCATAACTCCCCACTATATCACCTTGTGTTAGTGAGGAGTAAAAACGAAGATACATATCTCTGATGGTAAATTCTTTGATACAGATGTTCATACAAAAATTAAATCAATCAGACAAAACCAAACGATATTACTACAAAGTAAAAATTTAAATCAAAGAAGCATTGTTCTCTGGTATTACATAATATATTAGAAGATATTACTAGTAGGTACCTATATTTAGTATATTTACTACCTAAACTGAAGCCATGACGTGAAGATAGGCATGCTAACATGCAAGAGTTCACGTGAACGTAATCTATTATTCAACTACAACAATCTAAGCCGATGACAGATTTTTAGCCACTCATCCATGAAAATGATTCTTTATTTAAAAAAAAATAATTGAGAATTTCCTATGCAGTTCTACAAATTAAATGTACGTACTGTGCCTTATGAAAAAAAAAATGTATAGTTTCCAGCAAATAACTTGATAGTTTTCGTCGTGGAGGGGGGCGGTTTGTACACATAATAATAATATTTTTTTCTAATTAAGAATACATACAGGAACATAAATAATTTTTCTTCCTCTTCCTCTGATTTGTAAATAATAATTGTTAATAATAATAAAATACTTTACTACGCAAATTTTTTTCACTTTTTCAGTTGTTAAAGTAAAACTAATCTTTATGTTCCTCCTATTGAGCTTTGTATATCCAACTAGGAATAATTCCTGTTTTAAGACATTTTAAGATATTTTATTTCAAAATTAGTGACACGTTCACTTCAAGTCACATTTATTTATTTATTTTATATTATTTACTTATTTAACATAATTTTATAATACAAATCAAGATATACATAAATTCACTAGTACTAACATTTTTACATATTTTCCTTGCAGTGCCTCATCAAAAAGATTACAATTTTGTGCTTGAGGAGGGAATCACTTATAAAAAAATATAAATATCAATACAAAGCAAAGCCAACATAAAAGTAATTAAAATCAAATCAAACATGAACAAAAAAATCAAATAAACATTAAAAAAGTTTGAAAATAAATAAAAAAACATGCTTGGTAAAATAGAAAAATAGAAATAAAAAAAAATAAAATAACTAAGGTAATGATAACAAATAAAAAATAATGTAATCAAATTTGAAAGCAATGAATAAACACATAAATAAATAAACAATAACAGCAATGAACAAAGAAGTGAAATTTTTCTTATTATAGCATAAAATAAATAACATAAAAATAAAGTAATAAATGAACAGAAGCATTATTAATCCAAATATTCATCAAAAAAATGACAAAAAAGCAATTCATAAACAAATAAATAGATAAACAACGAGAGCAATAAAAAATAAGTGAATTTATTAATAGTATCAATGTAAATAAAGAAAGAAAAGTCAGTAGTCGAAAAAGAGGACAACCATTTAATAAATTATAGGTCAATAAACAAACCATCATATTTGTAATGTAACAAGTGAACAATTCAAGCAAGGAGAAGAAAAAAAAGCTAAATCTTTCCAAGTACACAGTATAAACGAAAATCAATAAACAAGTAACATAGATCAACAACCAAGCAAATAAGTATGCGTCTATGTAGATACCTGCATAGTTTAAAATAATCTTTTGTAGCAATTGATCATACCCACAAAATGGCACATCGCCAGTTAATTTAAGGCTTAGTACAGATATGAGGAAAAGTCGCAGTCACCTACCCCACTCCATAGGGAACGTTGTAGAACTAAGTGTTCTGTTCATCCCCGGAGCGGCTGCTCGTCGGACGAAAACAAGAACTACCACCATGCATATTTCATACCACTGCCACTAAGAGTCCAACCACACTCGTGAAGGCCCGTAAATCATGGCGAGGGTTACCCTCCCGACAGCTCCACGAACAACAGACTGCCACAGGGAGCCTTAGCCACGCCCGTTGTACTTTCAGTACTTCGATTTCCACACCAGGCGCAGCGTCAGCTGCACCTGTCTCATCATCAACTCGGGTACCGCCGAGCGGGTCGTGCCGACCAATCATCACGGGGGGCTCCTCCACCCCTTAGCATTCATGTTGGCGAATTTCAGGTACACCACCAAACAGTACTTTCAGTTCTTCGATTTCCATCGCCCGGTGATGCAGACTTACTCATCGCCACGTTTGATGAGTCACCGCCGAGCGAGACATTAAGGCGTCTGCCCTGCTCTTCCATAGGTAAGAATTGAAGGGGGCACCGACCTGTTGTCCAGAATCCTAGGGTGGGTCTGCGGCCACCCCCAACTTTACTGGCTAGGCCCCTATGGCCACAACCTAGCCCCAATCAGATATGGTGGAATCCGCGTGTAGTGTCGGTATACCAACCGTGCGTATTCACACAGATGGTGTCATTTCACACGATCCGGTTTGCTGATAGCCGGTGCCGGGTAACTGGCAGCGAAGTGTATGGGCACGCATGGTATGTAGCTTTCACACGCACCTGCATGCATGCCCATACACTTTGCTGCCGGTTACCCGGCAAACGGGTCGTATGAAAAGGCACATACGGTTAGTGCCTTTTCACACGACCCGGTTGTCTGGTAGCCGGCGCCGGGTAAGCGCCGGGTAACTGGCAGCGAAGTGTATGGGCACGCATGGTAGCTTTCACACGCACCGGCATGCATGCCCATACAATTACCTGGCGCTTACCCGGCGCCGGCTACCCGGCAACCGGGTCGTGTGAAAAGGCACTTACCGTGTGGACGTGCAAGAGAGGCTCTAGGCTGCATGGGTATACATAATTTCAAATATGTAACTCGAAAATGCGACATGTTTCAAATTGAATTTTCAATTTGATCTTAAAAAATAGACGTTAAAGATACATAGTATTAAGTGCATCCAATAATAAGTAATCGACTCTCACGTCTTTGTGAGACTTTTATATCATAAGTTAATAAAGTTTCAAACCAAATTCTCTAATTATTTAAGAATGTCGATAAAATCATTTGACGGATTACTTGAAATTATGGGAGGAAATTTCAAATACCGATACCTTGCTATTTTACAAAGATAGTCTGCACATTGAACATCCCATATCGCAGGTCTTTTCTCCCCTTCATCAACCAATAGTACTGTATTCTAAAATTAGTTCCTCAAAATATTACAAAAATGTAATAAAAAAGGAGAAGCACTGCAAAAACTACTGAAAATTTTCCAAAAAAAAAAGTGATGCCACGACTGATGATGTTAACAAAAAGATTAACATTTTACGCTCGAACTACCGGGAGGAGCTCAAAAAAATACTAAAAATTACTTCCATCTATAAACAAAAAGTCACACTTTTATTAAATCGGCTGTGGAGGAAAACAAATGTCTGCCATCTATCGACAAAAACTCGTAATAATATCAAAATAATTCTAGGATTGATAGAAATAAAATCGTTGGTTTCGTCCTAACAATTGCGATTGATTGTATGAAGCAACGTTATTGAACTTAAACTTGTTAGAAATATTTATCGATAGATGGCGTAAGTTATTATATATTCTATATCAATGAAAACATTCCAAAAAGTTATCGTATTATTTGATAGATGGCAAAAAAAGAATCCCATTGTTTTAAAATGACAAAAACGCTATCAAATATCTTATGAAAAGCATGCCGACTTAGACATATTTTTTGATTCACATATAACCTTCAAAAATAAACTTATATCTAACGTCGTCACATTATAACAATTATTTACAGATTAATTTATTTTTCCCAACCACCCTCAGCAATATCTTTTCTTATTCTTCTCAACTCATGAATCTGTCAATATATGTTCGTCTACACACACATGCACACCCTCTCTCTCACACACACATACGCACCCACACACTCACACTCTTTCTAGATATCTCTTTCACACACACATGTATTACTCTTCTCTCATACGCGCACCCCACTAATTCACACTTTTTTGATGTATTATTTTGATATTAGGTATAGTACGTAAGAGGTACATGTTATTTCTGTATTTTTATTTATTTAATTTTAATAATTGTATGCATGTACTGTGTGCTGTCCTTTGTAAAATAAAATAAAATAAAATAAAATAAATATACTTGAATACACATTATGATAGCCGATAGCTGAACCGTTGAATGAAAATTTAATATGTTTTGAATAATTTACATAATTATTTTCACTATTGATGAAAGTAAAATTATTCAATTTTGTTTCAAAACTGCAAAGTCAGCTATCATAATGTGTCTAATAAAATAATATTATGCAAATCTTATATTTTTCTTTTATTTATTTATTTATTTATTTATTTATTTACTCTCAGAAAGCTACAGCTGTTAATTATATCATTTACAATTCTGTTTTTAAATGTTAACATAGCCAAAAATGCTTTCTTCTATTTACATTTGTGAATGTATAATGTTTGGTTACATACTTAGTTATGAAAAAAAAAATTATACAACAAGTAACATCAATTTAAAAAAAAGAGAGAGAAAAGATACATAAAAAATAATAATAATATGAAAGTACAATAATATAAGAAAAAAACAATTAGGTACATAATATGTTTTAGGATGACAAGGAGGGATTATTAGTGATTGAGGAGGGGATTGTTGGATTGTGTGTTAGGGTTTAAGAACATCTTTATCTGTTTCTGATAATGCAGTAATGTGTCGTGAAAAATGTCCGTGTGTTTGAAATGTGTATTGTAATCTCGCTGAATTCTAAACAAAGGTGCAAAGTATCTGTAATTAGTGTGGCATACTGGTAAGTGAAATAAATTATGTGAGCGGGTATGTCTATTTGGTATATGGAGTGATATATTATTGAGTATGTCCGGCGAGTCAATCAAGTTATTGCAAATTTTGTAAAGTGATATTTGGTCAAAATAAAGTCTCCTGTTTTGTAATGTAGTCATATTGAAGTTTCTGGTAGAAGTATTATAATTAGTGTGTTCAACATAAAGGCGCCTCTCCAAGTGTTTCAAAAAGGTTTTTTGAATATTTTCTATTTGATTAATGTAGACTTTGTAATGAGGGTTCCATATTGGCGTACAGAATTCCAGGTGAGGGCGAATGTATGTAAAGTATAGTGTTTTTAGTGTATTAATGTTTTTGAATTGTTTACAGCTACGGATAACGAAACCGAGCATTTGATAGGCTTTATTTGTGATGGTTTGTATGTGTTGTTCATATGTTAATTTGTCATCTATTATTATTCCCAGATCTCTTATGTGGTCAACTTTCTTCAGCATGGAGTTATTAATAGAGTATGGGTATGCTATAGAATTTCTTTTACGCGTTATACATAATAAAGCACATTTCGATACGTTGATATCTAATTTGTTTATATTACAGTACAAGGATAGGTTGTTTAGATCGTTTTGTAATTTATAACAGTCATTTATATTTTTAATTGCTAGATAAATTTTCATGTCATCTGCGAAACCCGAACAGGATGAAAACTGGAAGCAGTTTTGGATATCGTGTATGTATATGTTGAAGAGGATTGGTCCCAGGTGTGAACCTTGCGGCACACCTGACGGAGCGCAAATGAAGTTGGATCTATGACTTCCCACGACCACAGCCTGTTGTCTGTTTCTTATGTATGAATCGAACCATCGGAGGAGATCACCATGAATTCCCACTTTGTATAGTTTTTGTATAAGTATATTGTGATCGACCCGGTCAAACGCTTTAGAAAAATCCGTATATATAGCGTCAACTTGCAACTGCTTGTTCATATTATCTGATACATATTCAGTGAAATTTAATAAATTTGTAAGAACGGATCTCTTTTTGAGAAATCCATGTTGGTGATTGCCTATATGGGGAGTGATTATAGAATAGATATGATCCAATACAATTTTTTCAAAAGTTTTGCTAAACACAGATAGGATGGATATAGGACGGTAGTTCTCGATATCATTTTTTGATTTGGATTTGTGAATAGGTGATATTAGAGCTTCTTTGAATTTCGACGGGAATTTCCCATCATTCGTCGACTTGTTGAAAATAATTGAGATGGGCACACTTAATTGGTCAGCACATTGAACTACGAAATAAGGGGCAATATTGTCACTGCCAGATCCTTTATTTTTATCAATTTGTTTTAGATACTTGCTGGCTTCAGAATGATTAATTTGGATTTTTCCAATAGCGCTGACAGACGAATGTGAAGAAGAATTATTAAATGTCTGATTGTAAGTGTGGGTTTGAGATGAAACATTAAAAACAGATTTGAAGTAGTCAGAAAAAAGTGTACAGATTTCCTCGTTACCATGACACGTTTTATCTCGGTAAAACATGGTTTGTGGTATATTGTGGGTTTTAGTTTTGTTTTTAATGTAGGTAAAAAATTGTTTAGGGTTAGTACTTTTATTTGTATTATTATTTTATTGTCCGTCAAAATTATTTAAACTAAACGTTCTCGTGTTACTATACTTTACGACACATCTATCATAATGTTATTTTACTTTAAAATTCTTAGTGCATGAAGGTAAATATACAAGAAAATCAATGTTTTTTTTTATAATATTCCTTCTGCTACCGGGTGTTCTTTATCCTACTGGTCCTTATATTTCAAAAATCTAGGTCAGGAATGGGCAAAATTTTGGGACAAAGGGCCAGATTCCGAAATTCAAAGTGATTGGCAGGCCGCAGAAGTAAAATACCTACTATACCTTCATGTAAAATACTATACCTCCATGTAAAATACTATATGTACCTTCATGTAAAATACTATACCTTCATGTAAAATACTATACCTTCATGTAAAATACTATACCTTCATGTATTATACTATACCTCCATGTAAAATACTATACCTTCATGTAAAATACTTTAGGTACCTTCATGTAAAATACTATACCTCCATGTAAAATACTATATGTACCTTCATATAAAATACTGTGGCAGGCCACATCTCGAAATTTCTTTCGAGCGCGCGCCTAGCGACGGCAAGTACATTAATTTGTTTATCGCTAGGCAGAGTTCATCGCCCGCAACGTCAAACAAGTGACAATACTCCTCAACTGGGTATGACACTTCAAATCAATAAGTCTAGAAAGTTCGAGGACATTGAACTTGCTACCCCCAGCGCAGCACTATTTAAGGGAGTCTACACCTCTACACGTCGTCACTTCATTTCCGTATTTCCGTCACTTCGATTCGTCACATCACGCCGCCGTTCTCGACCACGCCGTCTCGCCGACACTTCATCTCTCGACCACCGGTCATCTCTCGACCTCGCGAGCACGATGGTACTTCACGATGCGAAGATTCGGACACTTCGAACACACCCGCTAACTCGCTCGTTATACCTACTCATCGTGAGAAAGTTCCTTTGTAAGTTATTTCATCAATTGTAAATTTACCTTTAAGCAAACTATTAATCGTGATCAATATACATACTCATTGTTACTTTTGACCATTCTTTCTTCTTCTCTCTAAACCACTGTCCTTGTGTTCTTATTTCAAATCATATGCACTTGGGATATAGTAAACTCTCTTTACTGGTAACCCCTCTGGTTACCACTTATATTTAATAGTAACCACTCTGGTTACTAACTACTGTTTATTGGTAATCCCTCCGGTTACCAATCAGCTTTATTGGTGACCCTGTAACGTGAATATGAACACAATCGTTACCAAACAGCTTAACAGCTAAGCTTCACAGCTACTGGTATTTACAAAACATCGGTATTTATCTAGTACCGGCCCGAGGCCGAAAAACGATAAATATGCATTCACAACAGTGGTATTTTTTTTTTCCTTACATTAAACAACACTTACCGATTTTCCTCAGATCACTCCTTTTCTTTTCCTAGCTTAGAAAAAGAACGAATTGGTTTTTGAATCTCTCACGATGGGTACACTACACTACACCCGCGAAACAATCGCGCTTAATTCTATGCAATCGCGTTTAAAAATCACCCGCGTTTCTCGGTTTTTAGTTATTCTTTGTCATAAATGTTGCATTCAAATAACACATGCATAGTACACATTCATTTTATTCTGAGATTGTAAACAAAGGTATATATTGGTACCCACTTTATAATTTCACATAAACAAACACTGTTAAATTTTTTTCTGTACGGCACTGCTTGAAGTAAAAAAAAAAGAAATACTCCGACAATCGCCAAATAAACAAAACCGCACTTCCGAATTTATTAATATTCTTTTCACATTAATCACGGAACTAAATTTTATTTTTCACATACTTCGCGCTATAAAATTCTCACACACAACAATAATACTGAAGTGACAAAACTTAATAATTTTATATTTTGCATACAGATTTACGCGTGGTATAGAACATTTAATTGAACTTGATATATAAATTTCACTGTTAAAACAAATATCGATGGAAAGTTTTCGGTTTTAAACGATAAAACTTCAATTTTGTTATTTTTAATATGTAAACAACGCGAACACAGCTCGTGACTAATCTATCTAAATTTCAACTAGCGGTAGAAAAATTAAGTTTTAAGTAAACACCACCTACCGAGCGACAATCTAAGTTTTACTAACAAGTTATTTACGTACGTTATTTAAATTCATTGCAATCAGAATTATATTTTTTTATATCAAAACAGCTCGCAAATAATGAATTTAATTATCACTATTTAATATATAAAATAGGTACTTACTAATTTCGTGAAATACTTAACTTACCTATTTCATACTTTGTAATTTTGCTTTAAATACCTATTACACTTAGAAACTTGTAAAGAATTTTTGTACTTAGACACATTTCAATGTTTACCTATTACAAATAGAATATTTTAAACATTTTTGGACTTTGCTGAAATTCATATTATTTTTTTGTTGCATTGTATACCTAATTAGATACTCAAATTTATCTTCACTTCTAAAATATATTGTAATCAACTTAAGTATTACTAACAAATACTTAACATTGTACATATTATATTTTTGCAACATGCAACCAACATTATTTTATATATTCGCTTGCTACAATTGTAACTGTTTATGTTTTGAGAATTTAAAATTTACAACTGTCAACTGCGTTTACCATGTACAACTATAGAAGCGAGATGAACAACATTCATCATCATCATCATCAAACAATGATGGTCCATAGTAAAGTCTACAGCATCAAACCAAGATGGACAGCGACATTATCAACATCGATAAATCAAGATGGCAAACATTGTCAACGGCACCAAATCAAGATGAACAACATTGGCAACGGCACCAAATCAAGATGGACAACATCAGCAACAAATGGTTTTCATCAGCAACCAAGAGCAACACCGACACGCTACAACTCGCTATACTGGCACGTATTCCCAAATACATCAGACTCACTTGATGCGCGGCAAAGAATGCACAAGCACTCGCTATACTGGCACGTATTCCCAAAGACATCAGACTCACTTGATGCGCAGCAAAGAATGCACACACAGGCCCCACTGGAGAACTACTCCAAAGCTGTCGGACACCCAAATATGAACGCACGCACACATCTCGAGCACACAAAAACTCACCTCGTCTCATCGCTACGCACGTCTTTGAACGAGGAATGATTTTGTTGGGACACTGTCCCATCCTTCGTGTTATGCTTATGACTCGCACTCTGTCTCGCATACCCAAGGAGCTGCTCAACCACGACAACACGACGTCTACACGACACGGTCAACACGACGCTGTCAACACGTCACTGTCAACACACGCTGTCAACACACGCTGTCAACACACGCTGTCAACACGACGACAGTCAACGAAAACTTCGAAAACGCCAACGCAAGCCAACTGTACAGTTCTGCAAATTCGACAAGAATGTTTAGATGACAATTACACTGCACAGCTCATCGGACTCCACGGACTACACTGACTCCACGGACTCCACAGCTTTGTGTACTAACAAGCCTCACCGACACACTGCAATCGTCAACGGGCTGAACGGGAACACTGTTTCCAAAGCAATCACATCTTGATCCGTCGCAATCATCATCAGCAACTAGGCAACAGTCCAACTAACACAAATCTAACCATCTCTCCAAAATTGTAATGACCACAAAAATCTTCAGCAACGACTGCCTCAGCTCAGCCACACCATGACGTTCTACCAAGGTATCGTGCCATCTTCGATACCACTTGGAGGGGAGGAATGTGGCAGGCCACATCTCGAAATTTCTTTCGAGCGCGCGCCTAGCGACGGCAAGTACATTTGTTTATCGCTAGGCCGAGTTCATCGCCCGCAACGTCAAACAAGTGACAATACTCCTCAACTGGGTATGACACTTCAAATCAATAAGTCTAGAAAGTTCGAGGACATTGAACTTGCTACCCCCAGCGCAGCACTATTTAAGGGAGTCTACACCTCAACACGTCGTCACTTCATTTCCGTATTTCCGTCACTTCGATTCGTCACATCACGCCGCCGTTCTCGACCACGCCGTCTCGCCGACACTTCATCTCTCGACCACCGGTCATCTCTCGACCTCGCGAGCACGATGGTACTTCACCATGCGAAGATTCGGACACTTCGAACACACCCGCTAACTCGCTCGTTATACCTACTCATCGTGAGAAAGTTCCTTTGTAAGTTATTTCATCAATTGTAAATTTACCTTTAAGCAAACTATTAATCGTGATCAATATACATACTCATTGTTACTTTTGACCATACTTTCTTCTTCTCTCTAAACCACTGTCCTTGTGTTCTTATTTTAAATCATATCCACTTGGGATATAGTAAACTCTCTTTACTGGTAACCCCTCTGGTTACCACTTATATTTAATAGTAACCACTCTGGTTACTAACTACTGTTGATTGGTAACCCCTCCGGTTACCAATCAGCTTTAATACTATTCCTTCATGTAAAATATAACTAACTTCTCTCATAACACTTCAGTAAAACTTTTAAAGTATTGAGAATTAAATATATTTTTTTATTCATTCATACCATCACGCCAACCAGCGACAGGTGTGCGGGTGTGCATCGACTTAAAAAAGGAAGCATGACACGTGCATGTGTACCCACACACCAGTCTCGTCTAGCCTAAAAAGGCACTACATTCATAATGGGTGTTATTTTTTATTCGTTTTTTTAAGAATTCGTGAAACAAATAAAAATTGCTGAGCAGCGAATTATTTACCACTATCCATATTGGTTATTCCCATAGATTTTCATATAATATACAAGATGTAGTAATCCGTGCAAAAAGTGAGTCATGGAATATCGCGCGTTTGACGTTTTGGTTGGCAACGTAATATTTTATAGGCAACATAGTTCAGTAAAAGTTGGTACGATAACATAAATGGAATCTTGGAAGATGAAGACGTTAGAAGTAAGAATAATAGAAGAGCGTGTGTGAGACGATGCATGGATGTGAATGAATCGAGAAATGTATGTCAGGCGTTCAATTATCTCCGCCTAACCTTAATAGGGAAATGGTGTGATGGTATGGCCATCATTTTATTAGTCAATCTTATTGATTCGTTTGAAAATTATGTATAAATAATATGTATGTATTGTTTATTGAAGAAGACTAATTTATTAAGTGGTTTTTTTTCAATGTTTATCAAATGAATATCACTATCGTACTTGACATGGATTTTTTTTTCATTTCAGATTTCCCAAAACATAGAATGGCTTCCGAAAACACTTTTAATTGGAATAATTTTAGTAATTTTGCTATTTTACTACAAAAATACTTTTAAAATACGTATCAAATCAATCAGTTGGAGAGGATCAAATGCATTTCAATATGTAACGTCCATGCCTGAATCCAAACAAATCGAAGAAATTCAGGTACAATTACCAAACTTTCCTTTTGTGTACCTACTGGAAATCAAATGAACATCGAATGTACGAAATGTTTACAATAAATTTGGGATACAACAACTACTACTGGCAGAAGTAACGTTACGTTTTAATTGTTCAGCTCATACTACGACACTAGAGGGCTAACAGATAGTAAAAATGTCCGCATTTTGTCGATGATCGATAGACCCAATTTCACCATGACAGTGCACTGTCAAAAGAAAACCGAACCAGTGATTGTGGAAGCTCGTAGACTTATTTGGATTTGGGGTACCTAAGTATTGGCCGGAACAAAAACCAGGATCATAATATGGACCGTATATAATTACATGTGAATTGCCAAAAGATCAAGATTCAATTCCACCGGAAGCTGTATTCATTGTTGTCATTGTTGAACGTCCATGCGATGGAGCCAAGAACATTTTACGCGTTGTCTATGAACCGCATCGGACTAAAAAAAACTTATTCGGTGTTTGCGTCAAAGGGTTAGATTTTCTCGAATGAAACTTGTCATACAGACTTGTTGAGTGGTTCGAAATAATGTTTTCATTGGGTGCAGACAAAATATACATGTATCAACTACAAGTTCATCCAAATATCAGAAAAGTTCTGGATTACCTATGTACAACGAAAAATTGAGAAAAATTGACGTAAGACCACTGACTCTGCCAAATGGAGAATCGAATATTCCATTTCTTCAGTATCTTTAAATCGACGAATTGATTCCATACAATGATTGCTTCTATAGAAACATGTATAAATACAAATATATAGTTTTTATTGATACTGACGATTTGATTGTGCCGATAAGAGACTTTGGAAAGATATTATGATGGACAGAGTTGTTACGATTGCCGAAAAGGAAGGCATAACGTTTGCTTCTTACAATTCGAGACAAATATATTTTCTAGACAAATTCATTAAAATTTTAAACCCAGATATTTCACCATATTCACATATAATGCAACATTTGCATCGTTCACTTAATTTTACTAAACCTCTTACAAATGTGAAGTCATTATTGATACGAAGACAGTTATTGCAGTGATGAATCAGATACTGATGCACGTGTCCCCAAAGGTATCTTTAAAAGTTATGATATAAGTATAGATGATTCTTAAATGCATCATTAAGAAAGGAATGCCCATCTTACGTTAAATGTACATTTTTTACGGCAAATCCAATTTCGGATACAACGATATGGAAATATAAAGATGAAATTGTTAAAAACTCAAATGCATCTCAAAATGAAATTGGACCGCATTGAATAATACCTTTAATACTTACATAACTCACACATATAAACGATGAAGAATTTATATTTACATAGATGTGAGATGCAAAAAATATAAATAAAATTTAATAAAACCAATATAATGTTCTTCCTCATTATCTAATTGGATTTACATTCAAAGTATTGAGATCCTAACAGATCCCCGAATTGACCTTCTGAAACATAACAATATTAAACTACATCGTTTTAAACTTGCAATCGTTTTAAAATGAAATGATTAATGTAAGTGTAAAAGTCATGTCCAATAATATCAGTGCAATAATATATCAACATTGTTTTATTTGCCAATCCATAAAAATACATGCTGATACGTACATATTATCATAGAAAATTTGTGTTAATAGCTAAATAATTTTATGATCAACGATAAGGTTTGGAACTCAGACACGGCTCTTAAAAACGTACGATTGTTTACAAAGCTATGCAAGTTTTAAAATACTAAATTTTAAATAACAATGTAAATTACATTATCTAATATACATAATATATGAGTATAAAAGAATGTCGATTATGTGGTAGGTATTACATTGCTAATATATTAAAATTGAGACAAAATGATTTTTATTTTGTGATAGACCATGAGAATAGTTGTATCGCTATAAGTACCTACTCCCAATCGTGAATAAATTGATTCTGCTGGAAATCGAACCAAAACACTGGTTTATAAATCTAATAAATTATGCCACGGCAGTTGATTATATATTATGATAAATGTAGTTATATATATAGAAATATTCAATTTTGTTATTAAAATAAAACACACTTTTCACGTCTAAGTTAATTTCCAATTGTTGAAAACGAAACGTCAGTTTCGTCTGATTAAGGTTTTATTAACTTTATTGAAACGGTTTATTTTTCATCTGATGGGTAGTGGCAGAACGGTTAGCGCACTGGGTTTGTAATCCTGTGGTTGCGGGTTCGAATCTTTCCATTTTTTCATGGCTATTTATCTTAAAAAGTGCTACTTTCCATAAAAAAAAATTATTTCATTTGACAAATATTTGGTAAAATTTTTATTTAAGTATCAGAGTTCCACAAAAAATAAATTTTTAAAATATTATTATTTTAAAACCCGCACTGTATTTTTAAAATAAGAATATTTTAACCAAATATAAAAAAAAAATATTTGTAAAATTGCGATCGTAATTAAAATAAAATTATAATAAAATCATAGTCACCCAGTTATTGTTAAAATATTATACACATTATTTTCTTTAACTTAACGAAAAAGATATTTTTTGTTACTGTTAAATATAATGTTGGATAATTACATACACAGTTAACATTTGCAATGCACACAACACGAAAAAAGAAGTATTTGCTTTTCTTAAATGTCAGTTTTTTTTTAAAATCCTTAATTTGTTACAACTGATCAGTATAACTATATTTGCGTAAACATGTTTTTATTTTGTTTCAGATTGCTAAAAGACGAAAATGGACGCTATTATTCTTTGTCGTCGGAGGAATCTTCATTATTTATCAGCCATTATTTTTTCTCCGCGGATGTCTGAAGACATGGAAGAAAGTGGCCACGATTTCATACACTGACACAGTCCAAGATCAATTGATGAAACTCTCTCGATCTCATCCCAATCTTCCAATTCAGTATTGGTTGAACCGTTCACAAAACGAAAATGCAGTTTTTTACTCAAATTCGTCTTGCGCGGCATTACCAAACATCCTCGAACTTGATTACAGTAATATATATTGGCAGAGTTTACACACGAAAAAAGCGCAGTTACAGTTTTATAGTGCTTATCTTGATACGAGGAGCAATCAAGAATTCAAAAAGAGTGTGAGAGTCTTGACGATGATCAACAGAATTTACACAAATTCAACCCTCTACTGTCAAATTTGGTTTGAAAACGTGGATTCTCCTGCTGTTGTAGAAACAAATGATTATTTGTACATATGGTACGAAGTGTGGAAAAGTCATTACGACGGTGACTTTGCTCCGTATATATTGACGTGTCAAATACCAAAACATCTAGAAAACAAAAGACCAGCTGCTATATCGATAGTCGAGACTGGATGTGCAATAGCCAAAAACTTTATAAAGGTTATCTATGAAAAGGCTACACCGATGCACAAATTCGCCGTTTGCGTTAAAGGCCTCGAGTTTTTCAATCAGGACAAATCTGTGAGACTCGTCGAATGGATCGAGTTTCTCAGATTGATGGGAGCGCACAAACTATTTTTTTACGAACTACAAACGACAAAAAACGTCAAAAAGGTTTTGGATTATTATAAAAGTATAGATATAGTTGACGTGAGGCACTTGACACTTCCGAACGGACAGCCAAACTCTCCGATCCTTCAACATCTCTTCATAGTTAACAATTTGGTAAAGCAGAGTCTCGATGAGCTCATACCGTACAACGATTGCTTCTATAGGAACATTTATAAATACGAATATGTTGTTCTTTTAGATATCGACGAAATGATTGTTCCAGTTGCGTCGAAAGATTGGAAAACTTTAATTGATGCAGCTATTAAGAATGCTACTGAACACGGGAAAGAAAACAAGTTTGCTTCTTACAATGCCAGAAATGCGTATTTTCTAGACGATTTTGATTTTAAAGAGAGATACGCCGATATTCCTCCGTATATGCATATGCTTCAACACGTGTATAGAACAAGGAATTTCTCTGATCTTTTTTATTATGTGAAATCCTTTTTTGATACACAACGCGTGGTTGCAGTTCACAACCATCTGCCTCGTTACATTTTTCCAAATTTTGAAATGACACATTCAATCAGTACTGACGTAGCACAGTTGAACCACTATCGTAAGACATGCCCAGGAGAAGTTAATTGCACTGCGGCAAGCAAAGATCCAGTCAAAGATACCGTTATTTGGAGATACAAAGACGATCTGATCTCTCGAACAAACGCTGTATTGGAGCAACTTAACCTTTTTGTATAAAAGCTAAATAAGTACATGAGTACATCATGCTCTTTATAGTAAATAAATATGTAGATACCTAAGGTCTTACTATTTGAAACTTGTCTGTAATCCGAAGTTTACCCAGGTTTTTGTATAGCCAAAACTGATTGTAATCAAGATAATAGAAACCAAAACCCTATATTTTAGCATTTATTAAAATACATTAATTTTAAATTGATATGTTGCTCATGTTTTTTATTTTAATTTTTTATAATGTTTCCTTGTTAGACAAGTACATAATATACATCTTCCTACGTTTCCTAAAATAAGCATAAGTGCTTGTGCCATAGGTGAACGAAATCGGTCGAGGCAGGATTCGAACCTCCGACCCTGGATTACTAGCCCATCGCGCTAACCGCTCTGCCATCGATCCATCTAAACGAATCAAAAAAAATAAATTATATATTGTTTCTATTCTCCAGTTTTACTTACGTAATATTTGCAATATTATTATGTATAGCCTGACGTTTAGCCAGTTTTTATTAAAAAAAAATATTAAAAAAATAACGTTCAACTGTATTTGCATTCAACTTTTAAAGTAAAGACTGATATGCCAAAAATCAAAGTAGGGTAAAACATCCAATAACTGGCTGCTTAAGGACTTTACACGCATATTATTTTTTTATGGATATACATACAAATCAAGAATATTTTTCTTTATGCTGGGATAATAAAAACTAAAAATATTCATATATTTTTATTTTACAGTCAAAACAATACAGTATCCACAATATTGAACCATTTGCAGCAAATCGGTAAAATAAAAAAAATAAAAAACCTTGAAAAATGGGTACCTCATGATTTGACTGATCTGCAGAGAGTAGCGCGCGTTGAAAATTGGCTTTCCTTGTCAAACCAATACAGAAATGAAGGGGTTTTGGACTGAATTGAGACGTGTAACGAAAAGTGGATTCTGTGCGGCAATCGCAAGCGAACAACTTCTGGCTGACCCCAAGTGACTGGCTGACTCCACAACAATTCTCTAAAAGTGAAGCTAGCTTATAGAGAAGGTGATGGTAACAGTTTGATGGTCACTTCATGGTGAAATTCACTTCAGCTTCCTCAGATCCCACCAAGCAAAATCAGCAGATGTCAACTCTTCAGAACTACAACAATGATTGTGAAACTTGCAGCAAAACAGCCAAGATTCGTAAATCGATTTTCATCATTATTGCTCCATTATCCAACTGTCGATTCGTTCATGAGAATTCAATTCTCTTAATGAATCGACATTATTAAGCCAAGATGCGTGTACGAAGGAAAATTTTGTATGGTGTAGTGGACTTTTTGCATGCTAATAACACCAACTAGAGGCCTCGCAGCATATATGTTCCCATACATGGATTTACTCAGAATTCGGAGTAGAACATTTTATGTGAGTTTTGTGTGTGTGTGTGTCTGTGTGTCTGTCTGTGTGTCTGTGTGTGTGTCTGTCTGTCCCCCCCTTATAACTTTTGAACCGCTCAATTTACAGAGCCCAAATTTTCAGACTGTATAAACAGTTATAGGCTTACAAAACTTTTATGCTCAGAATTGTGAATTTTTGTTTCAGTCAGGGGTTATCAACTTTTTAAATTTTGGTTAATTTTTCCATATATCTCAGAAACCATAAAAGCTAGAACGCTGAAAATTGGTATAAACATAGACAAATACAAAATCTCAAATTACTTTTTTCAAAAAAATTCCAGGGTTTCTCAAACATTTTTTATTAAGAAATTTTTTTTTATGATAAATTTATGAGTTTAACTGCCTATATTTCCAAATTTTTTTAAAATATCGAAAAAAGCCGAAACACCCCAACTAGATAATTTAATTTTCTATAAAAATTATTAACATTGTATAAGCGCATCCCAATTTTTTTTAACAATTTTTATCAAAATTGAATTTAGTGACGACATTGCTTAATACAATTTGTATGGCAGTCGCTTATACACAATATGTAAGAAGACTTAATAGTTTGATAGGTACTTAATATCCAAACATACATACAGAACCATCATGCTGTTTTATATTCCGGGTAGGAAAAGAGGACTGACCTCCATACTGTCCTATATTGACATACATACCAACATATGTTAAAATTTTCAATAATTTGGATTTATGGGTTTATAGTTTGATTCTTATTCTTCAACTATATATACTATCGCTATCGACAGTTGGATATCATGTGTTACATGTGCAAATTTTGTATGGTGTAGTGGACTTTTTGCATGCTTATAACACGAACTAGAGGCCTCGCAGCATATATGTTCCCATACATGGATATACTCAGAATTCGGAGTAGAACATTTTATGTGAGTTTTGTGTGTGTGTGTGTGTCTGTCTGTCTGTCCCCCCCTTATAACTTTTGATCCGCTCAATATACAGAGCCCAACATTTCAAAATATATAAACACTTATAAGCCTACAAAACTTTTATACTCAGTATGATGAATTTTTGTTTCAGTCAGGGGTTATCAACTTTTGAAATTTTGGTTTATTTTTCCATATATCTCAGAAACCATAAAAGCTAGAATGCTGAAAATTGGTATAAACATAGACAAATGCAAAATCTCAAATATTTTTTTTCAAAAAAATTCCAGGGTTTCTCAAACATTTTTTATTAAGAAAAATATTTTTTTGTGATAAATTTATTCTTTTTGCACCATGGTGCCGAGATTGCTAATCTAGAGGGCTCCGTGAGCTACTATTCGTGCCACCCATTGTTTTTTTTTGTTGTTCATTGTAGCGTTCTGCAAAGGGGCCGTTCACAGTCCCCATATGCGGAGCGGGTGGTGGTGGGAGTAGTATATGTTATGATCAGTTTATTGTTAAATTTTCTTGTTGTTCTTAGATAGGTACCTACATTCATAACTTTGAGATTTGCTTTGGAAGAGATTGTCTTATAAATCAAAACTCGCTATTGTGCTCAAATATGAAAAATAAACGAATAGAGGTCTATAGGTTGCGAGTTCAAATCCTGCCACGACAGATCTCGTTCACCTATAGCACAAGAATTTGCTTAATTTAGGGAATGTATGAGGATATATTTGTACTTGTTTTAAGGACATATTCATTCTTTAAATAAATGCTGTGAGTGTAAAGTGCTAACACAGAACGGGTTGGGCCGCATCGATGTCAGGGGCAGATCCCTCGTATATCAGCATAATAACGGAAGAACATGGCATTGAAAGTATGTTAGTATGTAATAGGTAGGTACTTAAATTATCTATGAAAATTTTGAATATAAGATTTTATCGTAAAATTTTAACGTCGCGTGTTTCTTTTATATGCACGATATATCTATCAAAAATTTAATAACCAGATAGGTGTGCATGAAAAAGCCATGAATTTTCCGATAATGTTTACCTACCGGGTGTTTTTAGCTTCGAACCGTGAAATAAAACTGTTTATTTTACATATTTTATTTATTTTATTTTACATTACTTCTCGGGCAACTAACAGATACTACTATGTCAAATATTAATTTAACACGCACCCAATAACAAGTTGCCACATTCTGGAGACTTATATTAATCGTCTCACAGATCCAGACTGATAACTCAGTTAAAAATTGTGTCTCCACCGGGAATCGAACCCGGGACCTTTGGATCAGGAGTAAGATATCTTACCAACTGAGCAACGAAGGTTATCCGAAATGCGATTTTTAACACTGAAAAACAGAAAAATAAAAACAAATGTTAAAAAAGGATCCTTTTTTCAATATTTTCTTCACATATTAAATTTTTAACCGATTTTTCACTAGCGCACATCAAATAACTCAGTAAAATTTTCCTTAATTTAAATTTAGTTTACAGTTAAATCATACTAAGAAATGATTTGTTTAATTTCTATGATTTGTTTAATTTTCATTTCATTGATGTACATATTTATATTCTTCTTACTTTATTGTGTTTAAATGTAATATGTTTATGGTTTTATATATATTTTCTTTTTTTGTACATGTACCATTTTGTCTCATAACTGTCACAGATGGTTGGCTGGAAGAAATTGCCATTAGGCAATAAGTCCGCCATTTGTACTAGCTATTAAGTAATGTACAATAAAGTGTTTAAATAAATAAATATATTATTATGAATTTATCTTTTTTTTACTTTTAAAATACACAAAAACAGTTAAATCTTATTACTGTATCTAACCGAATAAAATTTTAATAACGCTCAGCCGGATAAACCGATAATATAGATTGTATAAATCAATTTGCAAAAAAAATCATCAAAAGCTTCCGAAAAATTAATAAGTTTTCTTCTCCCTGACCAAATCCCAACTCTTGTCTGTGCCGACTGTTGGGGTCAGGTCTCCTCGTCTTAAAATTATAGGCTCTTCTGTCCTGGACCATGTAAGTCGAGGAAGATCCATGGAGATTTATATGTATATCATGTGACCTATCTAGCAATGTTTATAGTAACACCTAGGCTAAAACATGATAAATCCACGCATGATAATTATGTGAACTATAATTTAAAGAGCTGTGAGGCACCGGCTTAGAATAGTGCTTCCATTCTTTTAAATCATTGTTTTTGAGTGTCCCGTAAGAGCCGGGTAATCGAAAATACAACAGGCAACAATAACATCTCACATAGTTCAGCAATGAGGTTCACCACCCATTCTGAATGTATAGTGCCTTTTTTGGTGAAACGAGACTGGTGTGTGGGTATACATAGGTGTGTTGTTCTCCCTTTTATAAGGCAATGCACACCCGCACACCTTTCGCTGGTTACCTCATATTTTGGGATATGCCGTGATGGTATGAATGAATGAATGAATAATTTAAAGAATCTGTAGATATTTTGTAGTAGGTAGTTAATATTAACCATTTTTGAAATGTAAATTTTACCAAATATCACTTTTTTGTGAGTCACTTCGCAACATATATAAAAATAAAAAATATTTCGGAAGAGCTGTCCTACTCGCGTCCCACATCCATACAGTAAACATATCTCTCTTCAACATTTAGTCTCAATTCGCCGGTGGATGGAAGGACACCTCTTCCGAAACATGTCGCGAAGTGACTCACAGAAAAGTAGTAATTTATAAAACACACAATTAAAAACAACATTTTTTAATAAGCACATGAATAAACTGAAACTACATAGGTATTCATGTTGACATTGATACAACAAATCTGAAATACACTGTAATATATGTAGGTATACACTGTAATATATCTTTTGAATAGAATATCGTATGACAATTTTTACTTGGGAGGCGAATATGATGTAAAATGAACGTGACACGGTGAACCAAGATTATACTTTGATTGCCCCTTTTTAATATTTCTTATTTTAATAAAATATATTATTATGGATGGTAAACAGAATACTCTTAATTTAAGTGTAGGTATTTACACATCAATATGTCAATCTTTATATTTATCTTTTTAATTCATTCTTGCACATTCAAACTATTGTTCGTAATATGATTGTGACCAGCTCCATAATCTTAGCATTATACTTTGTAAGATCTACAATATTACCTAGAATTATATTATGGCATCTTGTGTTGAATAATTTATTAATTTTAAAATATTATTGGTGATTTTCTTTTTCAGAGTTTCAAGAAAAGAAAATGGTTAACAATAATATTCTTCGGAGGGACGCTTTTCACAGTGACGATATTCTTTTATTTGGAGACAATCATGATACAATTCCACACGTTGAATTTAAGAAGGTCGAAAATGAGATTTTTCAATGTGACTCCATTACCAGAAACCCGACAGTTGGATCAAATCGTCAAGCTGCTTCCAAACCTCCCCATGAGATATTGGAAATCAAACGAATACAGATATTATGAAATGTTTTATAAAAATCAGTCTTGCGCTCCGTTTCCTTTCATATACAACTTGGATTTTAACAATTTATATTGGCAAAGGTTGAAGACAAGAAATGGCTCATTCGAATTTTACAGCGCATATTACGACACAAGAGGAATCGATGGAAATAAAAGCGTTCGAATTATATCCATGATAGATAATCCCGAAATCACTAAACCGGTGTACTGTCAATTTTGGTTTGAAAATAAAACCGAACCAATTATCGTGGCAACGAACGAATATCAATGGATTTGGATCAAGGAATGGGGACCTCATACACCGGGGAACTATGGACCCTATATTATAAATTGCCAGCTTCCTAAAGATCATGATTCCGTTCCACCAGCGGCGGTGTCGATCGTCGAACGTCCGTGTGACGAAGCAAGAAACATGTTACGAGTCGTCTACGAACCAAATCCAGTTAAGAAGGATTTTGGTGTTTGCGTGAAAGGATTAGATTTCCTCGAAGTGGATTTGTCGTACAGACTGGTTGAGTGGTTGGAAATAATAGAGAGGCTGGGAGCAGACATGGTTTACCTATACCAACTTCACATTCACCCGAATATGAAAAAAGTTTTGGATCACTACGAAAAACGTGGAAAGATAGATGTTAGACATGTAACGTTGCCCGAAGGACAACCCAATATGCCCTTTTTTCAGCATCTCTACATTGTCAACAACAACTTTCAACAGTGTCTCGACGAGTTGATTCCGTACAACGACTGCTTCTATAGAAACATTTACAATTACAGATACATTGTGCTTATTGATATTGACGAATTGATTGTTCCCGTGCGTGACAAGACTTGGAAGGAATTAATGGACAGGATCGTTCCCATGACCGAAAAAGACGGTCTAAAGTGGGCCTCGTACAATGTTCGAAACGTATACTTTTTAGATGATTTGAACCCAACTGGGATAAAACCAGACGTTCCTCCATATTTGCACATAATGCAACACATTTATCGATCGAGCAATTTCACAATTCCAGGCAATTTTGTGAAATCTTTCATGGATACTCAAAATGTTGTTGCAGTGCATAATCATTTTCCGATGCATGTCGCTCCCAAATCATTCTTTTCTTACGACGTAAGTGTGGAGGATGCTCACATGCATCACTACCGAAAAAACTGTCCCGGAGAAATAAATTGCAGTGACTACAGATCGTATCCTGTGTTAGACACGAAGATATGGAGATTCAAGGATGAGGTCATAAAGAGCTCTTACGCTGTTCTGAAAGAAATTGGAATGTTATAATTTATTGTTGAACAATTGGATAACAAAGTACCTACGCTCCAAGTTAAAATGTTTATTCTAAGCTAGTTAAATAGGATAATTTGTTTGTTTAATATCAATGAAGAAATTTCGTAAAGGAAAAGAGAAGCCTGGTATTAAATATAGGTAGGTATATCTAAGGGGCCAAGAATCGTTGGCTGATTGATGTGATTATTAATTTTATCTATACAATATATGCATTTATATATCAAGAATAATGAATATGTACCTAACCTTATTACAAAAATATATTTCTTACCTATGTAACTTCATTCGTCAAAATTAACAATGATATTATAATAATTATTCTAATAACAATAATTACAAATATTTGTTCACCAGAACTGTCACTTAACTATAAGTAGGTACCTATACAATTCATTATCCATGTACATTCTTTTGCCATTTTAATATTTTTAAACTTCCTATATTTTATTCAATCACTTCATTTATACAGAATAGCCAAAAATAAATATAATGAATAAATTTCTTTTAAATTTTACTGCGTTTTCAGAATCGAACCCAATGGCCATTTAAATGGGAACCTTTGCAAGTACCTACTTATTTTCTCATTTTTTTTCCGTGTGTACCTATGTATGTATGTGTGTATTGTAGGTATTTGCATTATGTTGGTAAATTGCAGGTTGATTTGAGGACATGAAGGAGATCCGTTATTTCAAGACATCAATATTGAGGTTCATTCTACAATATTCTCTGCCCCTGTCACACATTTATATATATATATATATATATATATATATATATATATATATATATATATATATATATATATATATATATATATATATATATATATATATATATATATATATATATATATATATATATATATATATATATATATATATATATATATATATATATATATATATATATATATATATATATATATATATATATATATATATATATATATATATATATATATATATATATATATATATATATATATATATATATATATATATATATATATATATATATATATATATATATATATATATATATATATATATATATATATATATATATATATATATATATATATATATATATATATATATATATATATATATATATATATATATATATGTTATATTTGATGTTTTCACGGGTGAAATATGTTATAATATTTTTATCTCGGTTTTCCCGTGTCAGTAGGTCTTGACTAAGACCATTTGTCTTCCGACGTTTCGCCTGAATATCACCAGGCATTTTCAAGGACTTAACGAAAAGCACGCGCGCGACACACGTCTACTCACACTGAAAGCTCACCGTCAAGTGACTCGTAGCGTACAAGATGGCCGCTTATGTCAAATATTGTTAGCGCGACGTGATTGGCTCCTTGTGACACGCCCACCTGCTGTCGTGTTCGTTGGTAATAATATTTTATCATTATTTTTGTGTTGTGATTTATTGTTAATTTTAGTTATGACATTAATATTATTATTGTTGTGTTTTGGGGTTATTTTCGCTATGGTATTATTAATATTATTATTGTATTGTTTGTCATATAAAATGTTCTTCCAGGTACTAGGCAAACGAACTCCGTCGTCCCGATTGTTCATTATATCCCTTCTCTTATATATTTCTATAGCTTCCCTGTAAATTCTGAGAGGTTCACTGTTTAAACTTGCTATTATTTTTGAATGGTCAAAATCTATTGTATGTCCTTCTGTGAGCGAGTGTTGTACAAGTGAGGATGTAAGTTTTTTGTTTCTCATGTCGGTCTTAGTCAAGACCTACTGACACGGGAAAACCGAGATAAAAATATTATAACATATATATATATATATATATATATATATATATATATATATATATATATATATATATATATATATATATATATATATATATATATATATATATATATATATATATATATATATATATATATATATATATATATATATATATATATATATATATATATATATATATATATATATATATATATATATATATATATATATATATATATATATATATATATATATATATATATATATATATATATATATATATATATATATATAAATGTATAGCTACTTTTCCGGGCTATCCGCTCGTTTTCGTCCTGAAAAGGACGGTTTTGCCGACGTTTCAACCGAATATCATCGGTCATTATCGAGGCTGGTCGGTTCGCAAACGTAGACACGGTGCGACTGACAGTAAAAAAGACAGAAAAAGATAAAGAAGAAATACGCGGGTTGGCGATACTTCCATACGTCAGTGGGTCTACGGATAAAATATGTCGAGTACTAAAAAAGTATAAAATTAAAACTGTTTTTAAAACAGACAGAAAAATCTCGTCTTTTTTACGACCGACCAAAGACAGTATACCGTTAGAGTCACACGGTATATACGAGATCCCCTGCGGTACGTGCGAAAAAACTTACATCGGTCGCACAAACAGAAAAGTATCAGCACGCGTAGCCGAACACCGCCTAGACGTAAAACAAAATAAATCGACGTCAACACTGGCGAATCATGTGATGACAGAAGGCCACAAAATAGACTTTGATGCAGCAAAGACTCTTGTCCGTTTAAATAACGAGATTAATAGAGTATATAGAGAAGCCATCGAAATAGAAAAACGGCCCTTCGCAATGAACACAAGAGATGATTCTCGTCGTCTACCAGTGGCGTGGAAACCAGTACTTAATTCATATTCAAGTGACCGCGCATGGTTAAACGAATCAACGCCAATGACGCCAGTGCATACCGCTACAATCGTTCCCCCGCCCTCTGCCCTCCCGCACCTAGCTGTACGGCGATCGACACGCGCACATACCAGCGTGACGTCATACGACGAACGATATACAGCACGGTCACCGAGCTGCAGGGGAGACACCCTCACCATACCACCACTAACAACAGAGCGCGAATCGACGGTTACTCATGCTCACACCGCCACCCCTCCCACACGCCGCATCACACGCCAATACACCAACACGATACATAAATAGGAACGCGAAATGCAACGCGGTGTCAGTCGCACCGTGTCTACGTTTGCGAACCGACCAGCCTCGATAATGACCGATGATATTCGGTTGAAACGTCGGCAAAACCGTCCTTTTCAGGACGAAAACGAGCGGATAGCCCGGAAAAGTAGCTATACATATATCTCTACAATCCGCGAAAATTTATATTTAAACATATATATAAATATATATATATATATATATATATATATATATATATATATATATATATATATATATATATATATATATATATATATATATATATATATATATATATATATATATATATATATATATATATATATATATATATATATATATATATATATATATATATATATATATATATATATATATATATATATATATATATATATATATATATATATATATATATATATATATATATATATATATATATATATATATATATATATATATATATATATATATATATATATATATATATATATATATATATATATATATATATATATATATATATATATATATATATATATATATATATATATATATATATATATATATATATATATATATATATATATATATATATATATATATATATATATATATATATATATATATATATATATATATATATATATATATATATATATATATATATATATATATATATATATATATATATATATATATATATATATTATAATTTATAATACATCCGAAAAATACATTTAAAAATTAAACATATTAACATTTAAACAAATATCATCTTAAAGTCATAAAAAATATGAAATCAAACATTAAAAATAAAATACAATGTCCCTATTGTAAAATACAGAATACAGGTAGGTATGTATTTCACATAAATATTAAAGATTGCGAACAAACCATATCCTATTTATTGGGCGCATAATTGACTAGAGTCTACAATCTGAATCTACCCGTTTGCATTCTGTTTCCGGTTGGCTCTCTGATTGGTTGAGATCTCGTAGTATTAAGTCAAATGAGCTGTGAAATTTTATATTAAATGCGAAAAATTAAAGGAATATTATATATTTAATTTATAATAATTTATAATTCAATTTATAAAGCAACCCGATCACGCGAGTCGCTATTATTATTATACACAAACTTAAACCTACCTAACCTAAGAATGCAGAAAAGAAACTCAGGGGCTAGACGCTACTGCATAATTGTACATCGATGGTTACCCGGACAAATATTGTATGTCCACTTTTTGGCGAAATTGAGTTATGATACACATTTTGTAGAGCTCGACAATCTGTAAAAATATTGGATGTCAATACGCAATACAACAAGAGATATAGTCAATTTAAAAATGCATATTAAGCGTATATCCCATCATTGTGACTTGACAAATAATACAATGTTAGTGTATTATAATAGCCAAGAGAGGTTACTACATAAATATTGTATGTTGGACATACAATATTTGTCTATTATTGTCGATGCTTCTTTCTGCCCAAACGTTGGACATACTACATTATTACACTATTTATATTTTGACATTAGTTTTCGCGCCGTGAAAGTTGACAGTTAGTCTGTGAATTTTATTGATAATTTGAAAGAAAATAAGTATTATTTTGCTCGAAATGGATATCAATGTGATTTCTCGTACCAAGAAAATTCTGAGCCTCATTAAAAATAAGGAGAATCAAGGTAATGAACATAATAAAGTATTATTTCACTTAATACTCAATTTATTTTTAATCTGTTTGGTTTTAGCTGGTATCTTATCACATACTTCATATAACGTGTTCGAAGATCCTCAACCATCTACATCACAGCTTCATTATTCTGCTAATGATCGCTATGGCTCTAATGATTCATATGTACCAAATAAGTCAGATTCTGCCTCATCCGATATAGAAAACAGATCTCCAAATATTCAAAGCATTCCAAATTCAGCGGACATAATACCTATCTTCTATTTTTGTCCCCCGAAAAAGAAAACACTTAGCTGATCCAAACCTATGGACCCAAAACCTAAGAAAATTGTTTCGGATGACTGGAAAGTCATACATCAACTGAAAAGGAGCTTCTGTCCCTGAAAAGAAACCAAAATTTATTGATTGCAGCAAGTGCAGATATAAATGCTCAAATAAAATACCTATAGATCAACAACAGAAGCTTTGTAGAGATTATTGGGGTCACAGTGATTATTTTTATTTCAGACAAAAAAGTTTGTTAAGTACACTTGTAACTGAGAAAACAATTGATAGAAGAAGACCACGCAAGGAAAATTCTAAATGTACAAAAACTAAAAGCCGAGTTTACACATTGCCTAATGATAAAAATGACACTAAGCGCGTTTGTTTAAAATTCTTCTGTGGCGTGTTGAATATAAATTTTCAAGTTATTGACTTAGCCCTGAAACAAAAGAGTTATACCGGTGTTTTCGTTGGTGGAAACAATCTCTTCTTCTTCTTCTTCTTCGTCAGCTAGGACTATGTCCTATAGTTCTCGGCACCTGCTCCTGGGAGGAGGACGTCCAGCTGTCCCTCCATCGTTTGGGTGGTCTTCCTGGAGGTCTGCTACCTGTAGGATGTTCATCAGCTGATATCCTCACTACTCGGTCTGAGCTTGCTCTCCCCACGTGGTCTCTCCAGAAACGTCTTCTTGTTCTACCCCATCGTACTACGTCCTCAACCTCACAAATTTTCCTTATGTCGGAGCTCCTCATTTGATCACGGAGGGTTACTCCTGCGATGGGCCGTAGAGTCTTCATCTCCGTGGTTCTAAGGAGACTTTTTGTACGGGTGGTGTCAGCTCTTGTCTCTATGGCGTATGTCATGATTGGTCTTATGCAAGTCTTGTAGATCCTGACTTTACTCTCCCTCAGCATATCCCTATTTCTCCACACAGCACTTCTCAGGCATCCAGCCACTACAACAGCCTTGTTTGCTTGTTCATGTACTTCGTTATAGAGATCATTGCTGCTGGATATTTCTATGCCGAAGTACTTAAATCTCATCACTTGTTCTATAGTTTTATTGTCTATAGCAAGTTTGCAACGTACTGGATATCTTGAGGTTACCATGCTTTTTGTTTTCTCTATTGAGATTTGCATATTTAGTCTTTGGGAAGATAAGTGGAATTTATACAGTAGTTTCTGAAGATCATCCTCGGAATTTGCAATTAAGACGGCATCATCTGCATAACATATTATATCTATATTTTTGTTTCCCATTTTGTAACCTATTCCTAATGCTTTAACATCTTCGATAATCTTGTCCATAATGATGTTAAAAATAAAAGGGCTCAAACTATCTCTTTGTCGAATACCTACTGCAGCTGGAATTTCCTTTGAGAGGTCATCTCCCACCTTTATGCGCATTTTGTTGTTGCTGTTTAAATTTTTAATAGCTTTTATAATAGGATGCGGTATGTTCTTTTCTATTAGGATATCCAGTACATCTTCCAGGAGCACTCTGTCAAAAGCTTTGGTTAGGTTGACAAAACACATGTAAGCCGGTACATTATATTCTAAGGATTTCTCTTTAAGTTGGCTCACAACAAATATTGCGTCAGTGGTGGAACGTTTTCTTCTAAATCCTTGTTGTTCGTCCCTATTTTGTATAATTTCTTCCAGTTTCACACGCTGGTAAATAATTTTTGTGTTGCACTTAAAAGAGATATTCCCCTGTAATTCGCTGGGTTTGTTTTAACACCTTTTTTAAAAATTGGAATTGTTATACTTAATTTCCATTCATCGGGTATTGTAGATTCTTCCAGTATTTTGTTAAATAGTTTTGTTAGCTCAAGAGCCACCTTTGTACCTCCATATTTTATCAATTCATTGGGAATCTCGTCAATACCTGGGGATTTTCTATTTTTTAGTTTTTTTATAGCTAAAATAATCTCGCCATTACTAAGGGTCACAGAGGATCCTGCGTCTTCATTCAGTGGTACAATTCTTGTTGGCAAATTATTACTAAATAAGTTTTCAAAATAGTTTTCCCACTCTTCTATAGAGATCTTGTGCGTTTGTTTATATTCATCTATAGGTTTCTTTTGCTTTCTTAGCATATTCCAGACTTTTTTTTGCGCTCCGTAAAGATCTCTTTCCATGTCCTTGGTGAACTTGAGCCAGTATTTTTTTTTTAATTTTATCTATCTCGCTATTAACCCTGTTTCGCGTTATTTTGTAGTTTCTATATTCCTCCGGTGTAGGGTTGCTTCTGTAGACAAGATAGCTGTCTCTCTTTTCCTTTGCTAGGATTTTGACATCCTCGCTATACCATGGTTTTGTATTGGTTCTAGCATTTAAATTTATCTTTCTTTGTCCTAGTGCTTCGTTCGCTGCATTGTTTATATTACGTTTAACTTTGTTCCAGGCATCTTCTACATTGTCGCCAGCAGATATTTCACATTGAGTCATATGGCTGGTAACTCTGTTTATATAAAGGTCTCTTGTGCTTTCATCTTCAATTGATTGGAGATTGATCTTAGTAATGAATTTTGGTTTCTTGTTTTTCCTTTTTGGTTGTTTTAATTGTAGCTTGTAAAGTACCAGGTGGTGGTCAGATCCTATGTTAGCTGAGGACAGCACTCTCACATCATTTATTGTCGATGGATGAATCAGTCTATTCGTTACTATATAGTCTATTATAGATTTATCACCCCTTGTGTTCTCAAATGTATACTTGTGTTGAATCTTATGTGGAAAATATATATTACAGATTCTCAGTTCGTTTCTTGCGCATATGTCTATTAGCATTTCGCCATTACTATTTTTAACAGTTTCATTGAATCTTTGTTTTATGCCATCCAGAGCATCATCTCCTATCCTGGCGTTAAAATCACCCAATATGATTAATCTTTCTGATAGTGATATGCGGTCTATGGTTTCTTGCAATTGTAAGTAAAATTCTTCAGATTCTTCTACTGATTTAGTCATATCAGGTGCGTAAACACTAATAATGTTTATTGAAACATTCTCTATTTTTAATGTAACCTTAAGTATTCTATGGCTTACATATTCAGTATTGTCAATGGAATCTTCATATTTTTCATGTATGAGAATACCCACACCAGAGCTGGCTCTAAGGTGTTTCTCCTTCCCACTGTAAATCAAAATATATTTTGAGTGTTTTGAGGTTCCTTTACCCTTCTTCTTGGTCTCCGATACTCCGCATATATCCACCTTATGATGATTCAGTTCTGCAATTATTTCTTGCTTTTTAATGTTCTACGACATTATATTCCAACATGTTATTCTTGTTTCATTCTGTTTCCGAAATCGTTTTATCCGTTTCCTTGCATTTGTCAGTTTTGGGGATCCACCGTGTTCCGAGGCTTGGTTTACCGGGCTGTGAGCATGTTATTTTTTTACCTTAGGTAGGCTGCTGACCTCACCTAAGAACCCTCCTCTTTTTGCATCCGGGCTTGGGACCGGCAAAGGCAGAGTTAGAGGGAAACAACCAAAAAGGAAAATCAGCGCCGAACAAAACGAGTGATACAGGTGTTTTTCTTATTGAAAAACATATTGATTCTTTTCCACGGGTATCATCACATTATTGCAGGCGGGACACAAAGAAAAAGTATTTATCTTCCGAACTTAATATAACGTTAATGTAAAGACTATTTAAAACTGACTTCGCACTCGACTTTAAAAATACTGTAATGCCATCCCTTAAAATTTACAGGACAGTTTTTAATAGCTATGATCCCCAAATGGGTTTTCAGAGTCCAAAAAAAGACCAGTGCTCGCGATGTAATATTTACAATATAACTGCAGACAAATCGCAATTAGAGGAGCAATGGAAATGTCTCCGAAAACGTGCTGATGATGTCATGAAAATAAAGGAGATGAACAAACAAAAGGCTATAGCAAATAAAGGAGTAGAATATCTGTGTATATCATTTGATATGCAAGCAATTCTAAAGGTACTCTTTGCAGGAAACAGCCAAATTGATTATACGATCTTCGATTCAAAAGTAACTCCAATGGTCATTGCTTTGTTTGGGATGAAGTAAATGGTGGGAAAGGAGCGACAAAAATATCAACATGTCTTTTAATGTATTTGTTCAATTTGCCGTCCACAGTGAATCATGTTGTCTCCTTCAGTGATACTTGTGGAGGGCAAATTAAAAACAAGTTTATTATATTAATCGTTTATAATTTTTTTTTAATGTTTGTTAATAGTTGATAATTTTTGAATATTTGTTGATATTACCTATAAAATAATTATTATAGTTTGAATAAAATTCTTAAACACCAAACATAAAACATTTCTTTTACTTTTCTAAGTTTCGAACTAAAAGATTTCGAATGAAGATTCTATTTGAATCCTTATACCTATTTCGTATATTATTAATTAAAGTTTTAAAAAGTATATAAGAAATATAATCTATTTATACGATTTTGTGTTATAAGTATGGCTTTCACTGATAAAAAATAATTATTCTCAATTAAATAAGATATCACAGTCATCATACCAATGTAGTAAATGTACAGTATACAATAGTTGTATGTCCAGGCATAGAAAATACAATTATTGTATGTCCATACATCTTTTTTTAAAACTCAATTTTTATTCTGTAAATGTTGATTAATGTAATAAAATTGTATTCAGATATTGTCATAAGAGACCATTCATCATGATCATTGCATTATTTGTATAACATTTGATAATCTGAAGCTTTGACTTCTACTCAAACTTTCATGTTGAGTTTTCTCAAAACTATAAAAAGTGGACATACAATTTTTGTCTGGGTAACCATCGAAATTATCCGTAGTTGAGAAAAATACTTTTATGACTTGAAATATTGTTTGGATGAATACGACGGTACCTTCATGCCATTTCATGCGTCTCGTGTAATTAGTCTAACATTCTGTACAAAAAGATGAATAGAAAAAATATAAAAACATTGACATCTTTAAAATCCTGTATAAACAAAATGTTCACGTTTCAAAAGACCTCACAGTTGTACTAATAGTCACTAATACGAAAAATAGTTATGAAATATTTCAAAAGATATCACTGTAAAAAAGTTGGAAATATTTAAATTGAATTATATATTTTATCACATAGGAACTTCTATTTTCTATGTTTATTTTTTATTGAGTAATTGTTATTTTAAAATGTATTTTTGACTTTTTAACATTTAATGTAAATAAAAAAAGCGACATCTATGATCAAATGACTCATAACATCATTAACCTACAAGTTTATGTTGTTTTACTCAATATAATTGCAACAGTATGACATTAGTTACTAGGAGTTTCGCTAGATGACACTACAATTAACATTATTTAACAAACAATAGAAAAACAATTATTTGTTCTTATTATACTTTTGTGTTTATATGCCTGTAATGTATTAATTACTTCTTAAGTGAAAAACTGTTATAAGTGTCCTTGTTTATATTCCTTAATTTTGTAAAAATATTAAATTGATTTTTTGTTGTTTTCAAATAAATTACTTAGTAAAAATACATCAATAAATAAGTAAATCATTAATTATATAAATAAATAAACAAATAAATATAAATAAATAAATCAATAAAAACAAATATAAATTAATAAATTAATTAATAAACAAATTAATTATAAATGAAGGAATAAATACATAAATAAACACCAATAAATAAATGAACATACATACATACATACCATCACGCCATGTCCCTTGCGGGGTAGGCAGAGAGAACCGAACGCCACATCTTTCTATCCTGGCATGCATCTCTCGCCTCGTCCACATTCATGCATCGTCTCATACATGTTCGTCTATTGCTCACACTTCTAACATTTCCGTCTTTCAAAATTTCGTTCACATGGTCGTGCCATCCCTTTCTTGGGCGTCCCCGACCTCTCATTCCATTCCTTTCCGCTCTGTATATTTTCTTCGTCAGGCGCTCCTCATTCATTCTCCCCATGTGACCAAACTATCTCAATGTGTTCACTTTCATTCTAGTAATGACATCTTTCTTCATCTTACATTCTTTCCTTATGTCCTCATTTCTTACCTGGTCATACATCGTTCTATTACAAATCCTTCTTAACGATCTCATTTCAACTGCATTTATTCTACTTTCATGCGTCTTCTGCCAAGTCCAGGTTTCACTTGCATACGTCAAGGTTGGCACTACGATGGCGTTATGAATGGCAACTTTGGCATCCTTTGATATGTTGCGATCATTCATAATTGGTCTTAGTGCTCCATTCACTCTGTTTCCTGCCTTAACTCTTCATTCGATCTCTTTATCGAGTCGTCCGTTCCGTTGAAATATGCTTCCCAAGTATACATATTCATCGACTTGCTCGAGCCATTCGTTCTCTACTCTTATTTTACACGCTAATCTGCTTTCACTCTTTTCAAAGACCATTGTCTTTGATTTTCTGGCATTCATCCTAAGTCCGTTCTCTATACATCCTTCATATACCATACTGACAAGATACTGTAACTCTTCCATACTTTCTGCTAATAGAACTTTATCGTCTGCATACATCAAATCTCGCACCATTACGGTACTCAATTTCAGACCCTTGCTTTCATCTTTCATCCTTAAGGGCTCTTATGCAGAAATCAATGTACAAGTTAAAGAGCCATGGAGATAGCACGCACCCTTGTCTAACGCCATTATTTATAGAGAACCACGTTGTCACTGTGTCGTTGACACGAACACATGCTTCGCTGTTCTCATATAATGACGCGATTGCGCGTATTAGTTTGCTCTTCACTCCATACACTGCTAGTATATCACATAATTTTTCTCTAACAACTTTATCATACGCCTTTTCTAGGTCTATGAAGGCACAGAAAATTTTCTGATTTTTATCCAGAACCTTTTCTGTGACCGTGCGCAGAGAAAAAATTTGGTCTATACATCCTCTGCCGCCCACAAACGCACCTTGGACATCCCATATCTTGCTTTCTGTAATCTTTCGCACTCTTTGATCCAGGATCCTTGCATACATCTTACCAACTGAGCTTAATAAACTTATGGCTCTATAGTTTTTGCAGTCGAGCTTCGATCCTTTACCTTTATACAAAGGTACTACGACTGCATTTCTCCAGTCTGAGGGAGTGTGTCCTTCTTCCCAACATTTGTTGAAAAGAGAGAGACACCACTCCAACGTCTGTTCGCCGCCATATTTTATAAGTTCAGCTGATACACTGTCATATCCGGCAGCTTTCCCCGCTTTTGCGTGTTTTACTGCTTCAAACACTTCTTCTTGCGTTATTTCATCCTTATCACTTTCGCTTACTTGCCATGTTCTCTGACTCACGTCCCCACTTACTCCGCTATCATACAGTTCCTTGAAGTATTCCTTCCATCGTTCTTTCACGCCGTCTTCGTCCATAATTATTTTTCCATCTTTGTCATTTATTCCTTTCACAGTTCCATTTTTTCTTTTCGCTACGCCTTTCCAGAACATTTTCATGTTTCCAGGAAAGTCGTTGGCTATTTTCAGGCTTTCTTTCTCTTTTATACCATCTTTTTCCCTTTTTACTGTGTCTTTGACTACCTTCTTGCACACTTTATAATTCTCTTTTGCTCTATCTTCATTATTCGATCCTTTCGCGGCTATTAATGCCATCCATGCTTTCTTCTTTTCACCCACAACTATCTTAACTCTCTCATTCCACCATGCATCGACTTTCATTCCACCTCTTTTAGCAATACCACATACCTTTTTCGCTGTCTTACAGTGTCTCTTTCAGTGTCGTCCATGCTTCTTCGATATTTTCACTCCTGTGTATTGCTCTAAGAAGTTCACTAGTTTTCTTTCAGAATATATAAATAGTTACACTTAAATAAATGAATGAATGAATATTAAATAAAGAAATAGATTAATAAAGAAACAAACAAATTATAAATAAATAAAGATATAAATAAATTAACCTATTCCATAAAAAATGTGTTTATTTATATGCATTTGATATATTCAAAATTTAAAAAAATTAAATCATTGTTCTGTTTCTTCTTCCTCCTTTGGTAGATCTATGATTTGTTTCTACAGGTCCTGTGACGAGGATGTCCGGGAACTTTCTAAAATTGTAGATTTTAGATTTACGGTCTTATTTCAGCGTTATAAAATATCAACTTGGACTAAATGGAATAGGAACGTAGTAACATACCTATATAGGCCGGAACGTTCTTTAAAAGTTAGGTACTGAATCAGACGTATTTTGAATAATTATGAAAATTGTGAATTAATTTCAGAATATATAAATAGTTACAGGCCTACAAAACTATTATACTCAGAATTTTGAATTTTTGTTTCAGTCAGGTGTTATCAACTTTTGAATTATTACTTTATTTTTCAATATATCTCAGAAACCATAAAAGCTAGGACGCTGAAAATTGGTATGAATATAGAAAAATAAAAAATCCCAAATTTTTTTTTCAATAAATTCCAGAGATTCTCAAATATTTTTTATAAAGAAAAATATTTTTTTATGACTAGTTGCATGTAACACATGAGATCCAACTGTCGATAGCGATAGTATGTATAGTTGAAGAATAAGAATCAAACTATAAACCCATAAATCCAAATTATTGAAAATTTTAACACATGTTGGTATGTATGTATGTATGTCAAGATATGACAGTATGGAGGTCAGTCCTCCTTTCCAACCCAGAATATGAAAACAGCATGATGGTTCTGTATGTATGTTTGGAGATTAAGTATCAAACTATTTAGTCTTCTTACTTATTGTGTATAGGCGACAGCCATACAAATAATTTATTGTATGAAGCGATGTCGTCACTAAATTCAATTTTTATAAAAATTGTTAAAAAAAAATTGTGATGTAGGTAGATATTTTAATAGAAACTTAAATATTCTAGCTGGAGTGTTTCGGTTTTTCGATATTTTTAAAAAAAATGGAAATATAGGCTCATAAATTTATCATAAAAAAATATTTTTCTTAATAGAGA